>DVQP01001588.1:0-14990 GCA_018231745.1 Danaus eresimus
GTATATAATTGTTTCGCTCATTTATTTATAAGTCCTCGGCAGCGGACTGTGTGGCGACAATTTTTATATGCAATATCTATAAAATTACGTACGTCACTATCGATCCGAGTATCCCCGTGTTTGCAAACGGCTTTTTACTTTTGGTATTAAAACAGACAACGCTATTCAGAGCTACTGACTACGGTCCGCGGGTCAAGGTGACTCGAATTATTATATTTTAATTAAATATACACCAGCAACTATTAGTGTTGTGACTTTTATGATTTTACTTAAACAAGAATATTTGTAAATTTGTATAATTATTTTCATCTAACGCGATTGAACACGTGAACTATTTACGACAGTTAAAAATAAAACACATCTCTTACTTGTCAATTCACATAGATTATATTAGTATTCCTCTGCAAGGAGTTTTTACTGTAAATATATATATATATATATAACTCACAAGTCCTGGAGGTCCTGTGAGTGTGTGTGTCTTGCCACTCCCGGTCTGTCCGTAGCAGAAGGCTGTGCAGGAAAACCCCTCCACTGCCATCTCTAGCAGGCGCTTGATGCCCGAATACTCTAGCACGTCCTCCTGGACATCAATTTAATTATAGTTTTATAAATATATAAAATCTTAAATTGTGTTAAATTCACACAATTTTTTCATTGTGCTTTTTTGAATATATTTATGAGACGTAATAAAAACATTATCCGTTGCATGTGTAATACTGGAACAGTTTTTATTTAAAGAAAAAAATTTGAGACCCTAACCAAAATAATCAGCTAACCAGCCACGAGGAGTTCTGTAATATTTATCAGGGCTAAGTTAGTTGTTAAATAAATACAACTCTAGCGTAATTTTTTGAAACTCATCTAATCACAGATTCAATTTTAATGCATCCACATTATAATTACATTACAGAAATTAAATATTTTGTTAATAGCACAAATAGAACATAATATAGCAATTTTTTAAAACCCTTTAAAATGAACTTTCTGTTGAGCTGTATTTTGAGTTAATGAACAATAATAATCCGTTTTGTATGTAAAGGTTCTAATAAGTACAGTATAGTTAAGAAGATAAAAGATTTGTTAAGGATAAACTAACTTGTGTTGCAGCGGGCTCGAAGACCACGTTGTACGAGAACACTTTAGGTTTCTGTCCGGGAGCTGAGCCTTGACAGACGATCTGACCCTTGCCGGGGAACTCCAGCATGTTTTGTTCACGAACAGACCTTTCTCTGTCATTGGCCGGACGGACTCTGGTACGATTCAATGTAAATTACACTCATGCAGTATATAATAAGGTTTATTTTTCCTTTTATTAAAAAACACAAATAAACACCCGTTTCAATCACAAGATTCGCGTTCACAAGTAGCGTAAGGCTAGTATTTATTGTAAAACAATATCACGACTTGCATAGTATGTGTTTAAAACTAATTTTTAATAAAAAAAAAAATTTTATTTACAAGATATTATATAATTAGTGTACACATTAAACAGTTTTTTACTGGCACTAATAATAAATTTACGGTAAATAAGTCTCTAATATAAAGTGAACGGTATAAGACTTAAGTCACCTGACAACGACGTTAATGTTGTCCTCTTCCGAATTGAGAGCGCTGTTGGAGCCCTGGGTGCTTCGGTCCAGACTGGCAGCTCTACTGCTGCCACTGATATAAATATAATAAAATATATCATAGAAAAACCAAGTTATTAAATTAATTATAGTATATTTTAGTATTTTATTTATTGTTAACGTAAAATATATATCGGCGCAACGACATTTATGGTCTGGACAATACTCCAACAAATATATTAAAAAATCTTAATAATTAGTTTCTTCTATCAAAACAGACGAAAAGCGAATTTGTAAGTAGAACAATTCAAAAAACAACTAAGCTTTCGCGAGGATTCATTTAAATAAAACAAATATTTTGGCTTACTACGTAACTTGTCATTTCGTCTCTTTGGTGCAAAGCAACCAATACAACGGAAGTATGGTGTTTAAAATAATAAAATAGTCCGTAGTTATCCTAAAAATATTAGTTTTATTTTTATAAAGTTTGTATTAATATATAAGAGATTCGTTCTATAATCCACAATCCACGGCTTTGCACAGAGTTCGGACTTCTGTGATGTCATTGATGAGTGCTGAATAAATGTAATAGCCTTATAGATGCTAATTTCCTCCTCAAAATATAAAAATAAAATATTTTTATGTTTTCACTACAAATTAACAATTAACATCATTCTCTCTTACTCAAAGATAGTTAGTTACTCCTATCTTGTTTGTTATTTTTCCTACCATCATTAGCAATCTTGTGTTTGCTACGTATTGTATGCGTCAGGTGTAAACAGCAACTCCGATCTAAAAAGCAATTATCGGTAGCCAATATTTTCAATGCAATACAAAATTATGATGTTTTTTTTTTTCAAACTACAATATAATAGTCATTTTAATTCATAGCAAAATGTTTTGACTATATGGATAAGATGTTCGAAGAACTTTTAATCCTATAAGAAATAGATTTTAATTCCACTGAATTGTTTTTTATTTCCATATGGCAATAGATTTATATTTATGTTTTCAGCACAATATTTTACTGCCTTTAACTTAAATAAATACCACCTCTTTGGTTTTTAATCATCTGACACATAGTGTTAAAACAAATAAATTTTTAAATTACACTTACTTTTCGACTTCCCAACAAAGAACTTTAACAAATTATTCAGATGTTTTCAAATGTAATCGGACATCAGACTGCTTTCTGGAACACCTTGACAGCTATTTGCCCGTGATTCGATTTAAAAATGGCGGACTAAAGTCAAGGCCCCGGGTGTTGGATTATTTAGGCACTATTTAAAACAAAACTATTACACACGAATATTAATTCTCATAAATATATATGTTAAAAGCACTCAAGCGTAGTTTAGCTTATTTATTTATTTTCGTCTATATTTTTCTGTATATTTCAAAAGCGTTTAATACCTCGCTTTTTCAATTATAAAGAGTCGTAACTGTTTTATAGTTATTGGTTATGTACTATATAAATTGAAGTCAGTGCAAGTTTTACGTAAAGAATAAAGAACCAATATGCCACATTCCGTATGCAAGTTCTTTTGTTTGTTTTTCATTGATATAAGTAGCGTTTAGAATCCTCATCGGCGATATAAATGTAAACCTATGTAAATGTAAGCATTTATTATGAATCCGATCAAACAAGACTTCAAGACACGCGTGACACTTAACATAATGTTCCAAAAGCTTATTCCAAGCACACTTACGTGTAAGGAAACCAAGAAGTTGGGGATAATTAAAATGGGATATGATTTTTTTATTTTGGTTCGTTTGTGCGTGAGAAGGTTTGGAAAGTTCATCCAGTGACAAAAGTTTGTTAACTTTAACATTAAACGTTTAAAGATTTAGGAAACTGAACGAAAAATAATATTTTTAAGACTAGAGCAAGATATATGAAATTTTAATAAATTGAGCTATTATTTTCTGATGCTTCAAGGTATGAAATTGAGTTTATGGTAAAATGTAATGTGATTATTCTCGTAGCACCGTTACGAGAAAACGTAGTTTGTTTTAAATGTGCATGTTTCCATGAAAATCACAGATAGTATTACATTTCTATCAACAAAAAGATTTTATTTAGGAAAAAAATATTGGGAAGAAGATAAACTGAACTGGAAATTACGTTTTTTATTATCTGTATTCACGATTTTTAACAAGTAAAACTGTGTCTACATGAAGAAAAATAACTAGTGTGCACGATGTTTCTTTAAAACGGTGGTACAAGATATGAGAACTGACCAAAGTTATATGGCTAACGCGTAAAGACAAGAAACTCAACTTATAAGTCGATATAGCATGTACTAATGTAATTGATCTTATTTTTATTTCTGGTAATGTTACAGGCGAAGTGATTAATTAGTCTATTGTGAAAGAATCCAGGTATGATGAGGTATCGGGAATTATGTAAGATGACTATTAATGACAGTAAGTTCGTGTAGACGCCCATCCATAGAGGACTTGTATATTTATTTGTTACTTACTATCTAGGATATTTCCAAAAAAACATGCTTCAGATGTAAAAAACAATAGACTTTTTGTTATCAAACATGTCCGCTCATGATAGTATCAACGTAGAAACTGTGGGATTATTCCGGCTTATAACTAGTAGCAAGTATACAACTTCTTAAAATCGGAAATTATATCACACAAACAACAAAAATAATTGCAAACCACGTACGAAATGAGATTATAATTTTTTTAATGTTACTTTTAGCGCGAACGATACAGATTTTCCCGCCAAACCACGTCCCCAGCTAGCTCCGCCATGACAGTGCTAAAATGACCGATTTTATAATATTTTACAATTAATTCGTTTACTTAACTATTGAGACAAGTATATACGACAGCAAGGTCAGCTTTTATAACGATGAATGAGAGAAATTGTTGTTAACATCGCGTGCCGAGGCTTTAACACGATAAGAACTGATTGCTATTAAATATTAAATAAGTCTCTCCATTGACTTCCGATTCCTACGATTTATATCTACAAATGATTTATTGCTTACAAGCTTTTGTGTGATTTACGAGTTTTTTTGGGCTAAAATCTAAGTTGATTCTATCAAGTAGCTAACACTATTAGAAGAAAGGTTTAAAATGAACGAAAACTAGATATAATAATTATTATATATTTTTTGTGTACGCGTGTAGGCAAACAGATGAATCGAAGTATACTACAATAAGTACAGTTGATGGGAAAGGGTTTAACTTAGGAATTACAAAAAAAATTGCTTGAATGTTAGTCTTAACGAAGTAACGCAGTTTAGTAGAGCTCTTTCCAGTTTGTTTTGTAAAATTATATGTAGGAGTAACCAACATTCTATCTTCTCTAACTCACCTGCCGTTTCGTGATCTACTCTTCAGACTGTCACTGTCTTCCCATTTGACCAAATTAGGCAGACCCCCGGAACTTGACCCCTTCACCAGACTCCCTTCAGCTTGTTCTGTACTCCGAACCTTGCGAGTCTTCAGTTCTTTTCCTTTAAAGTCATTTAGAATTCACTCAACATACTCTATTATAAGCAACTTCGACATTAGTTTTACAATAAATTGACAATAGCTTAGAAGCGCTGGACCCGGCACTTGTCTGGTGTTTCATTTGAATGCCGACAAGTTTTCGTTTCTTTTTGCAAACTAACTACAAAGACTTTATAATTTTCCATATATGCAGTAATATTGATACGTGTGCTCTATCAATGAAAAATATACATTTTCTGCATTTAGTTGAGTTTGAATAGAAATTAAAATTCTTGGTAAGAGTTAAATGCTGATACATCCGTCTGAAATTCGTTATGATTAACGGTGCGCGTCTCATAATAAAACGATCGGACACTTATTGTAGAGTGATACAAAATGTGGACTTGCACGACACTAGTGGGAACAGTTATACTACATGAATATTTTAAAATCAGTTTTTATTGATGCTTATACTAAATTAGTTAAAAGTTTCATAAGAAAGTCAATCGAAGTCAAACGTTGTATGTCACAATACCTTACCGCATCTGGTGGTCGCCACTAAGGTCTCGGCACTTTTGGATAAATTCCTCATCAGGGCTGTCGGCGGAGCCCTCATTGGAGTGTTCTGACGGTGGTGGTACACCATGGCTGAGGAGCTCGCTTGGGGACTTCTCAAAGTCATACACTCAATACATTCTGTTCACCGTGTGTCTGTGTACACTCTGATAACATCAACCGTCATGCGGGCTTATACTAATCGTCGCTTGTCACATAGCCATTTCAATAATTGCTAATTAGAAATCAATAAGCTAATTTTACTAATTAAATTTTTATTATTAATGTTTATCATATATAATCGTGGTATTTGATACTCATACAAATTTTATTCCAAATGTATGTTTAGGTTCAGCAGTGAGTGTACGAGCGTCTGCTACGCGAGACGCTAACAGACTGAATCGTAGCTTCAGGCAATAGCAGACAATTTCCCCTATAGTTTGTTAACTCGTCAATATGTTCCGTGTGTTTGTAGTTGGAAACTACAAGTTTGTCCCTCCCGGTGACGCTGTAAAAGCCAATAGGGCTAACAGCTACTGCCAACTCGAAACTAGACATGTTTGTATTGCATTAACAATATAGAGATTAAAATGTGTATAAACAATAACTATAATTAATTAAACTAATTTTATACAGCTTTCCTTTTGTATTACCTATTTATAATTTTATTCCCTTAAAAAAAATCGTCTCTTTAAGCAATCAAATGATTTTCAAAATATTAAAAACATATTAACTCACCATAAATCGTTGACGCATAATACGATATAGTTTAGTGGGTAAAAAGAATTTAGGGTTTTAAAGAACCAATTTCTCCAACACTCTATTTACTTAATGTCAATTAAGATAGGATATAGATACTCAGTTAATGTTTTCCAAATATATTTGGTAAATTCCCTCGACAATAGTAAAACGTATCTACCTCTCGCCCTCTGAATTGCGCATACATAATAGAAGAGCACTGCCTTAAGGCTTTCAAACTTGAACACTGTACTGTTGAATTATTGATGAGAAACAAATCGTCGACTTTTAAAAGTTTATTTGTTTATAATTTAAAAAATACCTGGAATGTTATTCGACTTATTGAATCAACTCCAATCAGAAATACGATTTTACTTTACCTTGAAAGCGTTAGTTTGAAATATAATTAAATTGAAAGAAATGAAATGTTATATTTTATTAACTAAACATTTTAAGGCTGTCTCAAAAACAATCTATCGGAAATGATATTCTTAAGATTTAAATTAAACTGGTCACAGATAACAATATCTTATTATATACAACTGTTAATTTCATGAAAATTAAAATATGTCACATTATTTTTTATTATAAATCTTGATATAACACAAACATTAATTATGTAGCTAACGTTGTCACCCCACTAAAATAAACATTGTAATTTCATGTTATTGTTAATGGCCAAGGTCTATTTAATTATAAGTACCTGCTGTACTTTTTGAAATCGTACGAGGGTAGGGGTCGTTGAACCCACACCTTTTAATTAAGATTTTTCTAGGTCTTTCCAATAGTGTTATACTCCCAATCTAATATATGAAATAATTAAGTAAAATAACTACTATAAAGGTCAGTGTCATTGTTATTTTAATATCTATATATGTATTTAGTCATTAAAAGTTTAAAAAAAAAGAAAGAAGAAGAATAATTGGTTATTACAATTGCAAATGATATTAAACTAAGGGAATGTGACTACTTAATGAGAAATGGTTTAGTCGCCTATTGATTCCTTCATTTAATTTTATACACCAAGGACGTGTTTGTAGTGATGGACCTTAAAAAATATATAAAAATCGGAACGGAAATAGAATTAAAACGGTTTTAATTTCCGCTCTATTTCACTTTAGAGATATCGACTGGTCTGAAAAACTATTAAACTAGCGTGAAATTGCTCTGTAAGTAAATGAATATTTTAAATATTTCATTGTGTATAAATAATATTTAATTAGTGTATATATTTGAGACAAACCTCTTCAGACAATGGACGGTTTGTAACACCGACAACAGCCTCGTTCTAACAGCTTTGCTTAAGGCTTTCCGATTTTATTATCATGAAATATCTTTTCTAAATGCCTTAATAATGTGATCTAATTTACCTCTTAATATTAGTTCCTTCTCATGTAACATATTATATACGTCCGTGCTTTAATCCTTCTGTCTATGAAGCTAACTTTACCTTTCACTCCTAACTCTGCCCTTTCATTATTTTAATATATGGCTAATACCATGGATTTAGTATAGTCACATTAAATAGAAGATGTTTTGATTGTCCTCATTCTACACCTAATCATCGTTAATAAAATAATGTGCAAAGATCTATGATTGGAAACTCATTAACGCGCTGTGAGTAGCGTGACGAAAACTAGCAAGCCTAAACGAGGAGATAACGGTGTTTTAAAACAGTGGGGAATACTTCATCACCTCCCGTACATAGTTAAATACAAACGTAGTTTAATGTATATATATATATATGTGTGTGTGTGTGTGTGTACATTAAAATGAACTAAAAAATGTTCTCTTCGAATATAATCACCAAAATGTAATTACGATGAAAAATGGTAACACATTGTGGACACAAATTGGTTTTAGGGAAGTATTTCGTTAACAAAGCTGTTAAAGTTCACAGACTACAGTATTTCTTTTTAACACCTGCGTGGTAGATATGGGACAAGGGCAGAATGTTTGCATCTAGACTATTAAAGCTACGAGCTATGAATCCGTCAGGACTGGTGATGGCGGGTTTTTAACAGGATATATATATAATTGTATATAGATTATAAAAAAAACGATTACTTTAACTAAATAACAATAATGTCTTCATATCAAAAAAGTAGCTCTTTAAACTAGTTCCGTTTTATAAATATGGATAAAGTTTTTAAATTATAGTATTAAATTGTGCTTAAAAATATATTATATATTTAAATTATTACACTGCGTACAAAAAATTTTGATACATACGAAAAACATTACGTGTAAGTTATAAAGCTACAAAAATTACTTCATATAAACAAATTTCAATGAATATTTCCGTTTAAAATGAATGACAAGTAAACATCGTCTAACAAAACATTGCAGTGATTATCAGAACACCTTATGTTTGGCGGGAAATCGATAACATTCATCGGAATAATGACTCTGAATCGATTTTTGTGAATAGTTTTCGCATCGAGAGCATTTACATATGTAATGTAAATTTTTTAATTTATATCTGTACTAAGACATACATATATACTTATTTAAGTTTTTTCCTATCGATATTATCTCATAATAGCAGTATATTGTGTTATTCACAGGTGTTATAACGGTCATGTCAACGACATATTGGATTTTTGGGCGGGAACTTGAAAACTGTCAATTATGGCCGACCATATGTTTAGTAGTAATGATCAATTTGCGAACCCAGTTACGAGGAGCTCATTATAGCATCAAAAATAATTTATTAAAAATAACCTTTTTTAAAATTTTTTTTCATTACAAGTAGAAGTGTAAGTGATTTTAATTTTCCATATATTATGCTATACAAGTTTATATTTTTTCTGATTTAGAGGGCTAAAACGCTGAGTATGATAATAATTTGTTGATATAGATGTATTATGGGTCACGTGATGACGTGTAGTCTTCGGTTCGATGCACATTCATTTTTTGGTTCAAGTCGAAACTTAATGTCTGTTTCCATAACACCAAATAAAATTTTACCAAAAAAAAAAAACTTAAAATATCCGTTCACTGTTCTTGGAAGGGCGGGCATAAAAAATATGTTCCGTTTAAATATGATGATGTGAAAAAATTAAAGAAAGCAAAACTGATAAAATTAATTATTAAATTAATTTAATAATAACGTGTTATTTTCTTATTTACCAAATATAACAATTATTATACCTTACTTTTTAATATTCAGACACTTCTTTTATCTGACTTGAAAAAAATATATACACTTTATTCATTTACAAGATAATTAAAAAAAAATGTTCTTATCAAGCTTTAATAATATAATCATATGAATTATATACAAAGATGACGAAACGTTTAGAAAAAAATGACAATGGACACAGATTACGTTAGAAACAATAGCACTTCCTCTTCCTATATAAGTACATACATTGTAAATGCATCATCTTTTAAATAATGTATGAAAATCACTTCTTATTTAAGTACACTTGAGTAACAACTGTGATGATTTGATAAAAAATTGCCATTAATATTTTCAAAAAATATAAATTTAACTTTTTATTTTAATTCTTCAACATAGGAAATATAACAACTATCATTTATTATAGACTGAGTTTGATTCCACGCAACAGAAAGAATAAAGAGGTGTCATATTTCTTCGCAGTCCTTTTTAAACCATTGAAATATGCATAGCCATTTCTACGGCAGTTATTATTTAAAATTCCATAAATTATTATTGTGCATTGACATAAGGATTTCACACGTGAGAGAAATATTGAAACGAAACAGCCGTTTATTGTATCTAAAACTCTTTTGTACTAAAATGCCCAAAAATTAACGAAGCATAAAGAGGTTGAACTAAAAGTTATCATACAAAACTCCACAGCCTTCAATACAGGCTCAGTGGTGTAACAAAAAACAATTGCTATGATCATTAAAAATGCCGGACGCCAGCGAAGCCGCCCAGTTTAATTCACGCTCCCGCGAAACGAACATCGTTCTAAATTTGAATTTAACTTTTTCACAAACATAGACAAAGAATGCATGCCGGGTGACGGCACAGCGAACAGGTTGTGCATGCGGTCAGTGGCTCGAGTAGGGAGGATGCACTAGGGTCCTGTGTAACAAAATGGAGCGATTTACTTTAGCGGTGAGTTTTGTTATTTTTATATAAACAAGCTAGAACTAATACATTAATATCAGATTTATTTGTTTGTGAAAAAATTCGTGTCGCATAAAACTGATAAATTCTAAATATGCGAATATTAAAATAACTTACAATATTTCGTTAAACAATAAAATTATGTTATAAAGACAATCGTTTTAACATCTGTGGTCCTTCAAAAAGTTTATTTACTTTGTTCATTGCCATATTTAAAAATAATCTAAATACTAATAGCATTTAGATGTAAGACTGATATATTGTTGAATCAGCAGATCTTATTCTCCGGAAGATCAATAATAAAATAAAAGAAAATAATTTCAATAATATCCAACAGGTCCTCACTACAAAGATACTTTATTATGAGAAATAAAATTGTTTTAATCACGTAGTGTCCAAGAATAAACTTCTTCATCAAAATTAAAATATGTTAACAGATAAAAATACAATTGTTTGTTATGTCCAATTATATAATAAGTAATTATGTTAAATACTAAACTAAACAAAAAAACCGGAAACCGTACTAACGGTGGAAATCGTAACTAAATCCGCTCGGCCGTTAACGAGAATGGCGTTCACCTCACTCGTCCTGTACCCTTATGACGAGTAATAATAAATAAAACTTATATATTTTCGGATTTACTACACGATTTTTTTATTAATTTAAAACAACATAATCCCGACGTTTCGGTTACTTTACATCAACCGTGATCACGGCCAGACGAGATGTGAGTCCCATAATAAAAAATCGCGTAGTAAATCCGAAAATATATTAGTTTTACTTAAATGACTCGCGAAAATCTGAGTAATAATAATCCTATTAACAGACAGTTTCCACGTTTACATTACACACCCACGTCGATGGTATCATTCGAGAAGATTTTAGTATGAAAAACTGAATACTGTCTGTTTGACCGAGGACAGAAACGTGTATTAAGATTGCTTTTGTGGCTTGTAGCCCTAAAGTAAACTATTAAGCTTGACCTTCCGCCCACAGGCTTACATTGGCCGCGGTGATTATAAACAGATTACAACTAACACTATGCCGTCTATATAGAGTTTTATTACATACATAAATATATAAGGAAGTTATTTTATGTAATGTAATGCCATTTCTGGTGATAGAAAATACATATATTTATATTTTTAATCTGTATCGAAATATCTAAATATGTGTATTTGGTAACTTAAAATGTAGCTCATAAGTAATAAAGCCAAATAGAAAACAACAAATATTTCATAAAGAGACTTAGAATTCAATTCTTGAATAAGACTAATATGAGATAGCCTAGCCCTTAGCCTTTCTCCGCTCAGGGTTCAAGTCAATCAAACGAAAATTATTGTAATTCGATCGTTTTAAAAGCTCGTTTCACACTAACGCGTATCCATTACATGTGTCCTAAGCCTATAATTTAATACATCTAATGTTACTAGCATTATTTTTAGTTACTAGCATTATATATATAATATATAATAAATATGCTTTTATAATTATAATTATAAAAGCATATCTCATATTTACTACGCCCTACAAAGGCACTAGTTGGGGGCGACCTCGTCAGACAATAGCGTGACGTCAGCGGGCGAGCCTTGTGAATTCACCATACAATATTTTAGGTTTAATGTAAAATTTGCATATATTTCGTAACATAAAATACATTGAACAAATACCCTCCAATGTTTTATCTGTCTTAATATAGCAAACTATTTCTGCTTGACCGAAACTTTTGCAATTATTATTATGATTTTTTTAAGTTATAAATATAATTAGTAAAATTGTTTGAATAATAAAAAACAAAGAAACGGGAATAGTGCAGACTTAAGGCGGATTTGTCATTGTTATAATGAAATCTAATAATCCTTGTTTAGACAGAAAGCAATAACTCATGTTGTAACACTAATGGAGGTTTTATTTTCCCAGTTGATAAGCTTTCAGAAGTTAAATATTATTACTGCTTTTATTTATTACATACGTAGGAAAATTAAGACTTTATCCGCACTTTAATCCAATCGAAGCTGTCTATTTGCAGGTCCTGTGCATCATAGCTCTTTTTGTCATCCAAGCATATGGGGATGGCAGTGTTTTATCATCAGTACTAACTCCTGAAACAGTTCGTCAAGAGAGAAGCTATGACAGGTACAGCTATAGATCCTACGATAGAGATGATCGACCCTCGAGATGCGGTCGATGTGATGATGATGATGACGATGACGATAGGAGTCGCGAGAGAGGTGATGACCGCAGAGAAAATAGACCTTCCCACGGTGGTCGGAGCGATAGGAACAGAAATGACAACAATGACGACCAGTATGACGGAGATAAGAGAGACTCGAACAGAACCAGCACTGACGAGGATGGACACGGGGGCAGGAAGAGACCTCACGACAGTAAAGACAAGGATAGACACCAGGGAAGACGGGATAAGAACAGGAACAGGTATGACGACCGGGATAGGTACAGGCCGGATTATTATGACAGATTCTTAAGGGATCCTTACCGGGATAGGTATGATAGGGACAGGTTTTATGACGATCCCTATCCCAGGCGGCCCGGATACGACAGATATGATGATTACGGAAGATACGATCCATATCCCACTTCAGGCTATAGGAGGCCTTATTACGAAGATCAGTACGACAGAACTGGTGATGCTTACGGAGGTTACGGACCTGGTATCAGCAGGGGACCTCATGACAGGTGAGCTCATTGTACTTTTTAATATAATTTTTGTTCTAATCCTTAATAAAATTCATACAACCATTTGCGTGTGTCGTCTGTGTTACTCGCGCAAGTCAGTTTTCTATATTGATATTGTACATACCATTAAAATCAATTTTCACGGCTCGTATGTAGTAGATAATAGTAAATGAGACAGTTACAACTATGTAAAGTATCGGCCCATCAGTTGTATGGATTAATTAACATCGCTTTCACAACTGTATCGGTCAGATGCTCTATAACAAATTGTTTGAACCTAACGGCCCCGCATCCTGTCATTGGAATACGAATACTTTAAATTATAGATTATTAAGACCGATTCTAGTTTTGGTCACAGACTGTGACCGTCCTGATGACCTCAGAGGTAATTATTTTTCCATTATAAAACTTCATTTGCATTGTATCACTTTGATCGGGTAAAATTTTATTTACGTGTTTGTAATTCAAACGATTGCAATTCTTGTTGTAAAACTAATTCTAGGCAATCATTCAATTTGTTCTCAGATTTTGACATGTTAATGCGCCATTACGAGAATCCCATCGCTGGGTTAATTTAAACTGCAATTCATTCTTGAGGCCTGTTAGTTTTATGTGTAGACGTCTGTTTTATAACGTTGCTATATTCAATAGTAAATTGAATAAATAGGGTAAAAATACCATAAAAATGTATGCATAAAGTTAAATTTTGTTTGTAAAAAGGAACTAAAAAGTATAACATAGCTTTATAAGTAATTATATTAATGCATCTTTTATGAGAAACCTTCAATAATAACGAAATACGTTCTTTATGAATATTAACCATCTAAAATTTTAATAAAACAAGTAGATAATATTTTTTTTAAACAGTATTCGATTACTTGTTTGCTCTCTCTATGGAACCCACAAGAAGTGTTTTGCATTTAAGGAGCTTTAGCTATAATTAAGCTGTACGATTAAATATATGCCAGTAAAAATCTCTCCTTACTCTTTAGATATCCCGTATAGCCTATTCTATATTACAACTGGCTAATGCCCGCGGCTTCGCACGCATTTCTTTGTATATTGTAATTTTATTGTATATTGTAAAAAGGTTTCCTAGGAACTAGAGAAATACATCGTATTAACTAGAGAAACACGTCACTTAACTAGCAATGCTTATAACAGTTGCAGTTAACAAAACATTATTATTTTTTAATGAATGAAGACATTGCAATATTTTTTACATTATGTCCAGCTGTCTTAGAAATACAACTTCCAAGATTAACAGACCTCGGACAGTTCCTTAGGGTATTATATGTATGTATGTATTATTTTAGTTTCAGACCTTGGGATGAGACGTATCGCGGTCAAGCTGGTTGGGACGCAGGCGGCAGAGGGTACTACTTCGCATCAGGGAGACCTGACTCCGCGTGGGGACAGAGAGAATATTCTAGGTATATATACTTTCAAGCATTTAATACAGCGATGTCTTCTAATTTATTTATTTATTTATTTGGGAAACAAACAATTTTAAAAACACTGTAATATAAAACAAAAATAACATAAAACACAAATCAATCAAGTTTCCACTTAAAGCAATTACTTAATTTGGTGTATAGACAATTCGACAGGCAGTTGTAGATGTTTTGTCAGTGGTTTCCTATAGTATTTTCAAGTTTTACTACATACAAGATATATTAAAGAGGCACAAAATACTTCTTCTGATATTTAATTTCCAGGCCAGGAACCGGGGGGTGGCAGAATGGTTACTCAACAGGATATAATGGATACACTGAACAGGGGCAAGGGTACCGTGGAACAGGGGTTGGATACGGGTCCGGCAGTGGATACGGATCCGGCAGTGGATACGGATCCGGCAGTGGATACGGGT
>DVQP01001589.1:0-14989 GCA_018231745.1 Danaus eresimus
AATCACTAGCTCACTCGGCTATATCTATGTTTGGCGGATTGCAGGCAAAGATTATTCGATAGAACCGTCTGGGTGGAATAGGTACATACATATTTATGACGGAGCAACGAAACAAAGTATTTTTTACTATCCAAATGCGTACTTAATATCGTTTTAAATTGGAAGCGTGTAATTTTTTAAATACCTTTTCTAAGTATATAATTTGGCAAAACAGATATTGTACTATGACAACCAGCAGATAAATGTTATCGGTATCTGATGTGGGAATTCATTAAAATCTTTCGTCAAATTCTTATAAGTATATTTTTGTTTAAACTTATATGATTCCAAATTTAATATGTAACTGAAAAAGTACCCACTGAATGTTATATGACATATTCTTTGATGGCTTTTCCCTGTGTGAGTGGGTCTGTGGGGGCGTTGGGGAGCCGAGCAGGAATCCCCCAGTCCAATGTTGACAATTGATGGATATCTCTTGTCTTCTAAAGGCAGGATTAATGTCCTGCAGTAGATACAATGGTGACGGTTTCTTGAAGATTAGACACTTGAAAGCGCGAAGATTCCCTCAATGGAGATGTTCCACGGACAATGGTTGTACCATTTGTTTCCAAGATGGCGCATTGTCAGTTATTGACGAGTCTGTTTGATTGTAACGTTTTTATGTTGGTACACATTGAAATTGCTGCTGTCATTACTTATCGTGTTTTAGGTTGGCAGCATTTTAATATACAAATTATCAATCTGTTATGAGTATATGTTATCAATTTTTTTAAATTACATTCTTAACATTAAAGGAATGCGGAGCTAATACTTTAAGTTAAATTTAATTGGAAGCCATAGAATGAGAAGTTCAACGATTTCAGTAGGATGAGCCGATTTGAAACAACAACCTGTGAATCAAGGCAACTGGTCGATTCCAGCTATTTAATATAAATAGTTCATCCTATAGGTATTTCATATATAAATTTTTAAATACATCATCAGCGATACTAATGTCTAACATACGTTTTTAAAACAATGCCGCTCTAATATAATCTAGTGTCCGTATCAGAATGCCTCAAATCTATGATAACTAATAATCGCTGAACAAGATCCCAAACATGATCTCAAAACGCCGTAGTTATGGTAGACATCGCTTATTGCTTTATACACAAGTATGCGTCCAGCAGTCCGCTTCGACATTATTGACTCGTCCAATAAGACGCGAGCCTTTTGCCAGTCCACTGGAACCGAACTATGGAGAGAGACTTCTAGGAAAAAACATTTCTTATAAGAAAATACAATACAAACAAAAGTTTTCGTTAGCCAAAAATAGTAACTGTGGCTCGCTGTTTCACGACAGCAACCTATGCCGTAGTGATATATTTCCTAAATAAAATCTATATGAATCTACTACAAATATTTTGCTGACAAAGTCTCGTTTTTGGGGTCGTACGTTAGATTTCCTTAATGTACATTTTATGCATATTACCTTATGGGTAATATCGATTCATCCAACATTAAAACTATTGCACAATTCCAGAACACAATCTACTGGCACTAATTTAGCTGTTTTAGAATATATACCAGATAATTCCAGGAATGATTCCATCTCCTTACGATACTGTTGTCTTCGTACTGGCACATTCCACCTCGTGATTAAATGAGCCGCCGGCTATCGCCATATTGCTGACAATTTACTGAGAACGTCTTGTAACGCACATATTATTGCTACCTTACAACTACTACTATACTATACTTCAACGGATGTTTCTTGAAGTCATAGATGAATTTTAATTAGCGGTATATTCTCACCAAAGCGTTCGTCCAATGTCCTGGTCGAGGGTACGTTGATTGCATTTTAAATGAAGGAATTCTATATTAAATTAACATGGGTTAATGTTTCGTTACTTTTAATAAATAACAGTGAAGTTTGTTTCGTGAAAACTAATTCAATTTGAAGGAGAAAGTAGAAATATTCAAGAAAAGCAAAGAAAAATAATGTTTTTTGAAAAGTTACGCATATATTAGTACATTTTAGTTCCTTTATTATTTTTATCCTTAGTACGTATTACACGTAACTTTAAACGCACGGTTAGTTGGTTTGATTCAAAAACTTTTATAATCCATCTAAAATTATTCAACTTACAGTAGTTTTAGTATAGAAAAATGGAAAAAGTTTTTTTTATATCTTGTTATACATATTACATCATGTTTCGTGATTCGTTTATTAATTGTGTCAGCGTGTTTTTGTCATTAACTTATCGTACAGAGAAAGTACCTAATTCTCTCCTACACAGATTGATTTTCATGTATTTTTTTTTAATTATATTCGGTCAACAGACAACAGATGGTTAGTGAAGAAATAGAATTCATTTGTTAGAACTTCGACTAATATATATGTATAATAATTATGACCTGAAGTGAACTAACTTATACACGTTATTTATAATTAAAATGAATGAACGAACAAATTTTTTGAGATTTTTTAAATGTTCCTTCATGTTTCGATCTTATGTTATTAATAACGTATCAATTAAAAGTTTTGTATTATATGTATATAATATAACATATATTATTTTGTTTAACAAATTTGCGGCAACGTACAGAGTAACGGATGTGGAGGTGATTCCGAGGGTTTTATAATATTTGGTGAGGATTTACATGTATTTATTATGAAGGAAAACATTTGAGACAGAGTAATAGACGCCGACGGAACGTTTTTCAGAGTAACAAAGCGAATATTGGAGAGCTTCCACAAAAGCCACCCGCCGGCTCTTCTAGTCACGCGACTGTCTTCTTGAGTTATATCGATATATAAATAAGTTAGATCACAACTGACTTAAAACTGTAAAATAGTAAGGATAAAAAGTTATGTTTAACCAAATTTTTGTATATTATTAAGACGATTAAAATAATTTCTTGAACCCATGTTTCTGGAAATAGATAGGATTATTTTTAAAATAAATTCACAATTACATTTTTAACAGATAATTTACATAAAACTGTTATTAACACATCGATAACTAAAGCTTCACTGAAATAAAACAGTCTTAATAATTAACATCAAATATTTGTATGTTAAATAGCTGTTATCGATGTTTCTGCCAGCCCTAGCTACTGAGTCAGCTCCGCCCAAGTGCCTCATAGTTACATACGTAGGTGTAATTGTTTGTAAGTACATTTTTCTTTGAGGTTACTCTCTATTAAGCGCTCAAAGTCAAATAGGACGCAATGGGCTCAAGCCACAAAGGTGTATGATGCGGAAGGGTACCTTAATTGTTCCTCAAATTATTATGAATTTGATACACGGCCGAGTCAAAGGGCTGTGTTGAATTACGGGACCATTTGCCGGCAGAGATGTTAGGTGAACTTTGATCTCACCAGTTTGATGTAAATAACCGTTTTATTAAGTTTTTTATACTAATTTTCCGTTTTAAATACATTCTATTATAAATCGTCATTCGTTCACTATTTTCGTATCGTACTTATATTGAATGACGAACAATAACTTATCAAACAACGTTTAATTTTATGTTAATCATAAAATAAATATAGGTATCCTAATAATGTATATATTAACTTATTGTTGATTACCATGTGTTAGGGATTACTGTAGTTTGTTAATAATTTTTAGTTTAACGTCGCAATTGAACCTAAGTTTTTATTTGGCCCGTTTGTTTACCGCACCGTGCCCCCAAAACGTAAACGGTAAAGTTTCTCACAATAAAAAACTCGTAATCTCTAAGATGAGGACGTCTAAATAAACTAGTTACATCACTAACTTTGCTCGTCTAAAATATTTTCTTTTTTATTAAATCATATAAAATAATTAAATATGTCGAATATCTGGTGACAAACAAACAAAATAATACAAAGGTCACATAGATGTCTGCGGAAAACAAAATTTGTGGTCTTGTTAGAAGAGCTTAAGAAAATATATATTTTTTAAATATAACAACATTTTTTTATTATATTTCTCATCGGAATGATAACTAATGTTAATATATTATTTTTTTACAAATGTTCATCTAATTACTTTTCTTAGTACTTTGTACAGTTACTATATAGGGATTATGTTACACCGTCTCTATTAGGATATTTCCAAAAAAAAAAATCAAAATCTTTTTATAATTCAATATAATCTAAATAACTTTTTTTTTTCAAACTAATAGCATCACAAACAAGAAAAAATTTAAAAATTTTGTTTCGGATACTACACTTTTTTTTTTAACTATCTTATGACATAATCCCGACGTTTCTCTTCTTTTACAGATCACTTTAAAATATATTCAATATTCTATTATTTTCTTAATAAAATAATTAAACGCGAAACGTATTTGTTAAATAATTATTTAACAATTTTTTTATTCAGTTATTTAAGACTTTTCTTTTCATCTCCTTTATATGAAAGTTATACGTTAATTTCATCTATATATGATATACTTCATATAACAAATAATACTTTTAATAAGGGCTGAGTACATTGTACAAGTTTTCGTTACGTGCTTTATATAAAGCTATTTTATTAATAATAAAACTTTTGCTATGTTGTAATCGCTGGAGTATTTGTCAAAATTTTTTCACAATTAAGTCTTCATTCTATTTATATTAAATTTTCGTGTAAAATAACTATTATATATGTATATAATACATAGTCATTTTTATGCATATTCTATTGTCTCTATTTGTCTATTAATTTTAATTAAAAATCTATGATACCTATATGAATACGTTGCCTCAACTAAGCATACAAATTTAATTATTAAATATCAACAAATAGACAAATTACTAATATATTTTTAAATTCAGTTTTAAACGCCAGTGTCTGTAGTCTGTAGAGTTTGAATGTATTTTTGAGATCTTAAATAGATTTGTATGCGAGATACAATACGATATTCATTAAAATGTAGGAATTGTGATGTTTTTAATCTACAACTTCACACCGAATGTTTGTATACACAATAAATATATTTTCATAAAAGATATATCTAATTAGGTTTGATTATATATATATATTATAGAACATCTAATAATTTCAGTAATGCTATGTTTACAATTCTCAAACTAAACACCCACACACTTTATGCATCCCATCCATCATAACTCATAAAGTCATATCGATTAAAAAACAAACAATATTTATTGCTCATAAAGAATACTTCATGATACGTGCGGTATTATCATACAACGCCATCTGTCGACTTGCTGTACCAAACATCGCTGAAATTGAACTCTACTACTATGGTATTAAGAGCGAACTGAAAGTCATAAAAAATGGTACGAATAAAACTTTATTTGGTAAGTAATAAGGGTGATTTCAGCAGTTGATGTTATAATAGGTTTAAGTAAATGTAAAGTCAAACTGAGCTTCCTAGCTCGCGGGTGGCCATTACCAGCTGTGATGTCACTGGAGCTCTAAAATGTCCCTTTTGTAATTCGTTAGATATGGTTTCGTGAAATATATGAACTAAATATATTAAATATTTTGCTGTTATATCAAAAATATAAATTTATATTGACTTAAGTATTAATATGTGTATTTATTATTTCTTCATTAGTAATAACACAACCAAACGTCATTACAATATGCTGGTAAATTTAAAGTAAATGGACTGAATATCCTAATTTTATAACGATATACAAAAGCGCCGTTTTAGTTACCCTGAATGTTTGAAATTTCGTCATAAACTTATATTCATTAAACACTTGCAGGACAAGTGCTGCTCTAATAGGATTAGGTATTTTGATGCGATTAAATCAACTATAGGGAGATTGGCAGACATCACTCCTACAAGTCACTGGCAATGACTGGGAGTTAGAGGATAGGGAACTTTATTTTAATAAAAAACTTATTGTTTATTAAAAAAAAATCAATACGTTAATTCCAAAAAGGTTTCTTATGTTTTCCTATTCTTATTACATAATATTATAAGTTAATAAGTCTCATATCATATAATTTAAAGCCTTATTGTTATGTACGTACAATAAAAGCATAATCTATCTTAATTCAGTATCATCACGCCCTCGGAGTTAGGGGTGGGTTTGAGTGAACAAATGCTTGCATATTTTGATGTCACCAGAACCAATAAATTGTGGTATTAGAAGATATTACCATTATAAGAATTTGTCATCCGATATTACGTCCACAGACATATGGGTATACAATTAATTTAATACCCTAAACATTTAGGACGTAGTTACTGTAGAAGATGATATTACTTTTCAATACTCTAATTTTTGCTATATCGTCATGTTTTGATTGGTTTTCAATCGAATAGTCCTTGCCAAAAGACAATTTAGTGTTAGACATGTGGTGTTAAATAGTTTGTATAACTTTTAAAGGTAGATGATTCCAATGAATCTGTAAATGAAATACAACTGTTTAAGATGAGTTTTCGTCATACTACGCATTAAGTATAACACGTTTATTTTATTTTTATGGTTATAGCTTTAATTGATAATTTCTATATCATTATAAACCGGTGAAAGTGAATAATAAACAGGTATTACAAGTACACTTTGTTGGTACCACAAATGTTGGTCTACGATCTGATCGTAATAGTCTGAAGGTGGTTCTTATAACAAAAAAAGTCTGAAGATATTCGTTTGACAGGAGGTCTCCTTACAATGATTATATGACGATGGATTGACCTTCTTATGTAAAATCAAATTGAAAGACAATTTGTTTTCTCATATCAAATGATGGCTTTACTGAGTATATGTAAGTAAAATAAAACTTTAATATCACATTTCTTAGTGGCCACATACATCGGTTTAACTATTGATATAAACGCACAAACAGATTTTATTAACGTAATAGGATTTATTGCTTATAAATAGTTATTTATTATTGGAAAATGACTATAAGATTTTAATTCAAGCAATGTCTGTGGTCAGTGTGGGAACCATAGATCATTGGTATTATGACCTACTAAATTGTATCTCATAGATTTTGGGGTGACCGGTGTTATTGTGTACAATCAGATATTTATAACAATATTAATAGTTATATTATTTTCATTATAAAGTATTGATAAAATTAAATTTCTCTCGCAACACTTTAAGTACTTAATTATTAATACAAAAAAAAAAACCAAATGTTTTTGAACTTATTTTCTTACATGTATAACAAAATGCTCTTGTAAAATATCAACCGATTGCATTTCCAAACTTTAAATGGCGTACAATCAAATAAAAAACATCGATATACAAATAATTGCGTTAAACTCGCAGCACTTGTGTTAAACAATGGATTTATTGGCGCCAAAATCAGGGTGCACACTGCATACGCACTACTCCACCATCTGTGATTGTGGGACTTCTGATTCCATTGTTATGTATTTAAATCATGGATGTTTTATGGAGGTCGAGGTTTTATATAATTAATGGCTGAAAAAAAGAAAAAAAAAGTTCTTACTAATTATAGAGAATTACAGATATTAAAAGTATATGTCTAAAGTTCTCACGAGACATAAGTAAATGTTATAGTTTTAATTATATTTACGTATACTGAATTAACTTTCGTTTATTTTTCATGTTATTATCAGTTTTTATGATACTATTAAAATTGTATTGAAAAAACTTTCAAACAAGATCTCCATCCATATGGTTTTAAAAGAAATGTAGGTACTGGCATTTCTTAACTGATTCTAAAAAAGCAAAGGAATTAAAAACATTAATTTATATTTATTTAATTTTATTATTATTCATATTTATAATGATTGGAATTAAAATTGAAACTTATTCGTAATGATATCTAACATTTTCGTTAGTCATTTAAATAAAACCAATGTATTTTCGGATTTACCACGCATTTTTTATTACTTTAAAACTGTGTGTGATGTGAGACTCACATCTCGTTTGCCCGTGATCACGGTTGCTGGAATGTAACCGAAACGTCGGGATTATGTAATTTTAAAGTAACAAAAAATCGCGTAGTAACTCCGAAAATATATTAGTTTTATTGAATCTTAATCATTTTGAAATTTCATAAATACATTAAAACCATTAAGATAATTTCTGATGTTCTAATGGAGATGTTGAGATGTTCTAATGAAGGGATTGCTATAACAAATGTATTAAATTTAATAAATCTAAGAGCCAAATACCAAATATCTATTTTATTTTCTGTAGAGCGGTCAAACACCAATACATTTTATGGCCTCCGTAGCCTTTATTGCCGATTTGTAGTGGCCATTTGTGGGGTTGGAAAGGATTATAGCATTACAATAAAGGGTGGTTAAGTTTAATCACCGTTCGCTGGGGGCTGAATAGTTTGGCACTTTGTAGCGTCAATAAAATAAAAAAAGTTAGGTTATTAGTTTTTAATGACTGTCAATTTATCTATAAATATTTCATATAACGTTTGCACGAACGAAAATGATGCAATAAATGAGCTTTATGATCATATATAGAAAAATTGATTATATATTTTATAACGATAATATACTCAGGTGGAACCTATGAATGTCTATATGTAACAGAATCCTTGAACATAATTACCAAAAATTCCAATCAATTTGAAACTTTTGTTGACAATATAATAATATAAGGATATCTATGATTAATAAGTTCCTTTATATAGTATTGTCCGTGTGGAGTCAGGGAGATTGGGTGCACATTTTTTCAGTCGATGAGACGTATTTTTAGGTCCTCCCGCTGTCGGTTGAACAAGGTTATGTCGTTATATGGTAGTCTGGTTGTTTAAATATTTCTAATGAATTCATTATATTACGATATAATTCGTTATACATTACAATCAATAATAATTAACTACAAAGTATAATAGGGTTTAAGTTGTTAACGTAATACTGGTGGAATGTAGTACAGGATAGAGATAAATGTTCATTTTTGTAGGAGGCCTTTACCCAATCTGGGGACCTCACTATTTAGAAATAATACTCGTAGGTTCCTGTTGGATATAATAAAATATTTAGAAATTAGATTACCAATATATGTAACTAAGAATTGTAATAAGGTCAACGAAAAGCTTTTTTATTATTTTTGTTTTTAATTTTATTATTAACGAAATAATAAAGCTTATGGTAAACTGCGTGGGGCTCTTGTACCACATTTTCGTAACTCTCTACCCATAGATAGTAACTCATAGGATGTCTGTAACTTCCAAAATATCAACCAACCCACGCTTTGCGTTGTGCGATTTACTATTCTCATAGAAACTCTTTGTAATTAAACATTATTTTCTACTTTTTAGTCCTGGTAACATAAAAGGGTGTTTTTTTTTTTAAATAATTATTATTCCTATTTGCCAGTTTCCCAGATACGGTAAATTTTTATATTAATTATTTGATTCTAAGAAGTGGAAGGCTTTAGTGTTCAATGATTACCGTTTTATATTGATTCTGACAAGCAATTCGATTTGAAAGAAATTACAACTTTTTTTTTACCTAGTAATACAAGTTTTTGAGTTTTATATAAAGTTCGTAATAAACCAATATATTTATGATGACTTATATTATATTTTTATATTATTTGCAATGTTACTTAATTATAGTATTTATTCAATAAGAATGAATAGAAAATCGAAAAAATATCTTTATATCTTAATATTAATAAATATATAGTTCTCATTTGATAACATAGTTTCCTTTACAACCTGGGTTTTAATTATTATATTGCCTATTTTATTGTAAATAGGTCGGGACTTTAAGAGAAAATGTCCTTCTGGAAGCAACTACGCACAAAAATCCCTTATAAAAGAACTTTAACTTTCCGGCATAACTTAGATGACAAATAAATATTATAAATAAAATATGGTCTAATAATTTTTGTTTTAAAAACTTGCTATAATTACTTGTATTTTAAGTAATATAACGCGTGCGTACATAATTGATATACAATGAAATATATTTTATATTGCAACTGTAGTAGGAAGGTTGAGAAAGGAATAAATAAAGGCCAAAGGAATAAATAAGAAAGAATGTTCTGGAAGACTTGTCTGTAGTACAGAATATTTGGTTATAAAATCTCTACATATACTTAAAACGACTATTACATACATATTATCTTTTAACCTATCAAGAAATAAGAATTCGTTATTGAGTTAATGATTTTTATTTTTTTATATAATGGTAAATATTTGTTCAATTTTTTATAGTAAAATAAGTTTTCATCGAAGGAACTCGTAAAATTATTAGTGCGAGTATTTGTTCGTGACGTTAACATGACATTGACATAACGTTTTATATTTTGACTGGAAATGACACAAAATATGTTAACGTAACTGAATATTTTCCCCTCATAAATCTTTCTTATCAATGAAATTATGACTAAATATTTATAGTAAAACTTACCTGGACACTAGCAAAAAAATAAAATGTGGCAGTTATTTCAAATGCAATCATGTCAATTAATGCGGCAAAGGTTTGCGTTATTTTTACAAATACTTTACATTTTACATTTAAATCGCTTGGAATACAACAACATATTGACGCAAAATGTGTTTTTCAGGCTTATTAACGTTAAGAGTAATGGTTACTTTATTAATATAATCAAAAATAAACCATCGGATGCTGTTAAGCGACACTTCTCGAATGTGAAGAATGTTAAGCAAACTGATGTCAAGTATACCTTACTGCAACTTTCCAGTCCATGGAAGCTATGTACTGGCGTTGGTTTGGGGTTAGCAGCACGTTTTTTATATAGTAATAGTTCAGTATTTTGTAAAGCTCTACCATCTAGAATTATACAGCGTCGACCAAATTATAACGAGGATAGTTCGAAGTTTGACTGGAAGAGATTTTGGGAATATCTTTTGCCTCATAAATGGCTTCTAGCTGCTGCGGTTGCTGTAAGTATTTATTGTTTATAATAATCTTTGCACATATACATAGTTCTTGCCGACATTATGTTAATATCAGGTAATATTGTACTTTTAATTATCATTTATACTCCAATTTCCCCAAGTCCCATTTCTTAGTCCCATAAAATAAGTACATAAGTGGGATGTTTCTATTTAACTTGGATATTGTTACAGTCAGCTCTAGCGGTGGCATTCCTGAATGTTTACATTCCAGCAATGCTGGGTGTAATTGTGAATATACTTGCTAGTATGAGATCTAATCCCACTATTGATTTCATTGAGGATATAAAGCTGCCTGCTCTGAAGCTCATATCATTATATATTGGACAGGTGAGAATAAAGTTTGAGATATAATTTTATGAAACAATAATGCTACGAAGCATTTTTTTGTGTTATTGACATTAAACTGAAATTTTCTAGTAATTACTGGTAGTAATGGTAATATTGGTAATAACAAGGGGTCATTAATATTTGACAAGGTATCCAACTATAACAGAATATTAATTATAATAGACATAATATTTTACTAATACATATACATATATATGCAAAAGCCAATGTAAATGATGTTGGTAATACAACTCACCTATACTGCAGTGATCAATGTTTTTGTTCAGCAAATATATTCAAATATACTATTATATTTCCAGGCTGCATTCACATTCCTATACATCCACCTCTTAGCGCAAGTTGGAGAGCGAGTTGCGGCACAGATGAAGCAAGATTTATTTGTGTCAATCCTACAACAGGATATAGCATTTTTTGATCAAGAGAGAACCGGAGAATTAGTCAATAGGTGACAAATATCATTAAATTATTCTTGTAATCTTAAAATAAAAGAAAGTTTATTAAGAGATAAGCTAATAAGACTGGCAGTAAACGAGATAAAAAGAATAAAAAATTTTTAGTAGAAAGATTCTGAGGCTTATAAATTGGTGAGTAAGGTCATATAAGAAAAATGATTACACACAGTCACATCAAAGTATAAACTAAATAAAAAGGGTACAAAGAGTGATGTTAAAGAACACTTCACTATTACCCAAATTAGTACCACTTGATAGAATATTAATTTTCGATGATAAATAAGTTAATTATGTAGAAAAATTTATATGTATTGATAATATTATTTCTGTCAATATAAACTATTTACAGAATAACTGTAGATGTACAAGACTTCAAAAGTTCCTTTAAGCAAACCATTTCTGGAGGGTTAAGAGCTATAACTCAGGTGAGCTACTTATTCTCATATGTTACTATCTTTCATATTTCATGGAATTTCTATTTAATACATGGAAGCATATATTATGGGGCTCGTAACAGTCAATTTGTCTTCAATCCTATATTATTATTCCGTTATCAAACCTATCTATTTGTGTTCTAGGTAGTCGGTTCAGCGGTGAGTCTATTGGTGATTTCACCTCATCTCACCGGCCTTACACTGATCTGTGTACCCTCGGTAGTCATTGGTGGGACATTTATTGGATCCCTATTAAGAAAGTTATCAAGAGAGGCACAAGCTCAGGTATAATTTATATTTTCCAGAATATAAGAAATTTTCTTTTTGATTACTGAAATAATAATTTTAAGTTAAAAAAACTACTATAGAATGCATTTAGCCTTCTGTAATATGTTTACATATTATTGACATACAATTCTAGCAGATCTCACCTTCCTATATACAATTATTACATATAATATTGATACCCTTATATTCTTAGAGAAATCAATTTCAGTGTACCCAGACCACTTCACATACAAAACATATTACATACTCAGGATCTGACGGCCAGTTAGAGAATTCCATACAAGCTTACAAATAGGAACAATCATTGCTTCTAGTAAATTTCGTAAAACGAGATATTAACTGCTGGATACTGTATCATAATTACTGTACTTTCATTATCTTAATAAGGAGCTTTAATATGAGACAAATATTTTATTGTCAAAACAATAATAGTTTTTAATATAATATTAATGTAAAACGTCATATAAGATTAAATAAGTAGTTATCAATTTTATCTTGCCATTCATTCTATCATTACATTTTTAATGTTAAAATTTCTTTATTATGTTAACTTTATTGACTAATATAATTTTCTTATGGTTTTAATGTCGGCTGTAGACAATCACAGTGAAATTGATTAAATTTTCATATATTCTTCTTTTCATAAGTAATTTTTTGGGAAATATCAGTTTTTTTTAAATATTATTCTAATAGTGCCTATCGTTACATGTTGTGGTTGTTTGTAGTGACATACTCTGTGTTGATGTATGATTTACCTTCTTCATATGTCTAATGCACCAACTACTGATCGTCCTTACATAAACCAATATAGTATTGGTTAAACTAGATCAACAAAATTGTTTTTACCAAATTATTTAGTAGAATTAACAAATTCCTGATACATTTGTTACACACTTAATTCATAATTACATAAACAGAGTTACTTTCAGAAATCCATTAATGTGTAATAAGTAAATAACACACACACATTTATATATATATGTATATATATGTATTACACAAATAACAATTTAATACAGATAGAAAAAACAACATTAGTTGCCGAAGAAGCAATCTCCAATATTAAAACTGTCAGAGCATTTGCTGGTGAAGATAATGAAGCCAGGATGTTTAGGGATGAATGTAATGCTGCCGCTGAGCTTAGTATGGAACTTGGACTCGGAGTCGGTTTGTTCCAGGCCGGGACCAACTTGTTCCTTAATGGGTAAGATGTTATTATAAAATCTATTAAAAATTTTCCATATCTTAGATTTTTCTTAGGCTCATAAAAAACTATTTTGGACATACTTTTAATGTTTTGTAATTTATAAATTTAATTTTACACATATTTCTGTGATAATCCAGAATGAGATGTCTATGGATCTGAAATAGTTAGTGTTTCAGGTCAAATCATAGAGTGATATCATGTTAGTTCTCTTTGTGAATTTCTCATTAGACAACATTTTCAAAATAAATGTCATGTAATGGTAACAAATAGTATTTGTTTGTGAAGAGTGTTACCTTGGATTTCTCTATAGACCACAATGTTGATGCCAACCTAACTTTTATTTTTTGTTACTGAATTTATTTAGGAAAAGTTTTTCAATTAGATTTTTCTTTACATTGAACAGCCTTATTACAATTATAGTGATTTCCTTCCATATATTCTCAAATAACCGACCTACTATAGCTATACCAGTATTTTTTGCTCTACTAAAGTCCTATTCCCATGTATATTCCAGTATGGTGTTAGCGACCATGTTCCTAGGAGGCCACCTCATGTCCACCGGCCAGATGTCAGCTGGTGACGTCATGGCCTTCCTTGTTAACGCACAGACCGTACAAAGATCTGTGGCACAACTGTCATTATTGTTCGGTTCAGTTGTGAAGGGTCTCAGTGCTGGAGGAAGAGTCTTTGAGGTACACATTTTGTTCGCTTATTAAATAAACTAGTTCCTGTTAGAGTGATCATATTTTAAAGCAATACAGTGTCAGTTAAGTCATAAATTTAGTCTAGAGTTTTGATAACTATTTAATAGTAACAAATACATTATGTGTATTACATATATATTTTTAATTTAATCTTTTTTTAATATCTATAAAATTGCACATTTGGATTTTATTTGATTTATACAATAACAATTATATTCTGTATATGTTTCAGTATATAAATAAAGAGCCATTAATGGACACGTCCGGCAAGACAATCATCAAATACCACGAGTTCCATGGAGACATTGAGTTCAAAGACGTGACATTCTCATACCCAACGAGACCGGAAGCGGTGACATGTTTATTACTTCATATGCTTTAGACTTTATAGACTTCTTACTAATACTTATATTATAAAGCTGGAGTGTTTGTCTGAACATCTTAATCTCAATAACTATTGGTTCGAATTGATAAATACTTTCAGTCATTAACCTTCAGCCAAATGAAGGCTATATGCTGTAACTCTAATATGAAGCTATTGGAATAAGATAGGGGAAATAAATTAATTTTGAAAAATAAGGAAAATTTCAATAATTTTCTGCACTGTTTCAACTACGTTACTACTTTCACTGATAATGCTGTGAATTTTTAACAAGTTTTTGGTAAATTAATAATGTGTCATTGACCATATAGTTCAGGAATACCACTTGGAAAGAATTTACTTAGGATTATATATATATATATATATA
>DVQP01001590.1:0-14987 GCA_018231745.1 Danaus eresimus
AAAGTAAGAAGTAAACTATCATTTTTGACAATTTACAACTGTCACCTATCAAATCAATCTTAACTCCTCGCTTTCATTATTGTTTTAAGTTCCTTTGGTATTCAATAACATTTTCCCATTAAACACTATGCTATCGAGGTATTATTTATATCTATCAAAATATACATGTTAAAGAAATGATCGGGGCTGGCAAATCATATGATGTAAAACTATTTACAGGTTAAGAATTCGGCAGGATTTTAAGTATTTTATAAGATGTTTATCGGATAAAGTGCCAGAACACGATGCTGGAATACCTGAGATCAAAACTAAAAATTCCAAAGATCAAAAGAAACCTTCAGATGCCACTGATAAAATTCAATCTCTTTTGAAAAGTATGATGGCAGAACCGAAAATCTCGGACAGTGAGTACCGAGAGAGATTTACTACAGCTCCCGAGCGACGAAAAAAGCAAAGGGCAGATGAAGTAGAAGTTAAAATAGAAAAAATAGGTATTCAATATCCTTATTAACTCTCCCATACAAACTTACAATATATTTATAACATTTTATTGTTAGAGGAATCCATAACAAAAGCAGCCGAAGACGTTGCCCAGACCCTTGGTGGTAATGTGAAACAAACCGAAGCAGAACTTCTATCAAGGGTACTCGGTAAAATCAATCAAACATCTACGACCCTTAGGTAATATATACAAATTATTTACTAATCCCTAGTGGCTGTTAGTTAAAATGAGAACTACTATCATTCATATGATGATTGTTAGGATAAATAGAATATTATAAAATATAGAAATAAAAAAGTGTCATCCAAGATTGTTATTTAAAACACTAATGTGGTTTATTATAAAAATTGATGAATTAAATTTTTAATTAATAAATATAATAAAATAATATGCATTAAATTGCATGTCCACTACACACAAACTAAGAATGTCCAAATCCAATAAGGGCAAGCATTGTTACATAAATGCATGTCTTATAATAATAAATGCAAATATTCTTTAATTTTTCCAGTGACTTGATTGTTGGCATGAAAGTAGACAGGTCTAAAGACAGAGAGGATCCGGCACAGTGGGAAAATAGAGGCCAACAAGTCAAACGTCTGGTGGCCAAGTCTAAAACAGATAGTATCAGATACAGTCAGAGAAAATCCACCAATCAGAGAGATTCTCAACAGTCTAGACCTAACAGGAGGTAAGACTTATAAACTTAAAATACTATAAGTTTTGTTTTGAATGCAACTAAAATATAAATGTAATTTATACTTCTTAAATGCTTGGACATGATATTAAATGCACTTATACAATAAATAATAATTAAGTAATTTAAGTTTAGTGTAAAAACTATATTGTAACAAAATAATATATGCATTAATTAAATTAATTTTATTACGAAATTAATTTACTGTGATTTTTAGTATAGTATTTTTCACTGTGGCAGATTTCACAGTTAAACTAGTATTACTCATAAAAAATATGTAGGTATACTGAAATTTTTTACATAGTATCCAAAATTATTAAAATTACATAAATAATTTGTTCCTTGTGCTGTGTTAAAGCCATACTGCAAAACTGTTAACATGGATTCCAGTGCTTTAGCGATGGTTAGATTATACTAAGATTATAAAATACCTTTTCTCTCTCCACAGCTTACCACAAATAAGTACAGTGAATATATTCAGTGGGGAGCCTCTGGGCATTTTTCGGAATGACGGTCTGGTCAATCATGGTACAAAGTTAGAAGTCTGGGAAGAACTTAACAAACGGGAACTGCTGTTAGCGACGTCACAGCCACCGGCAAACTATTTCCAAAAAATGATTCTCTGGACCGAACAAGGAAAAGTGTGGAACTTTCCAATAAACAATGAGCAAGGTCATTTGTTTAACATATATTGTTTATGGTGTAATGATTCCAATTTTATAATTATATAGTCCTCCATATCAGATAATACTACATTTTTTACACTCTGCAATCATTGAATATTTAAAAAAAATATTAAGGCAATATTGATTGTTGCTTAAACAATTTCGTGTAAGTTAATTCCATTTGTCTAACTTATCTTATCAAACTCTTTTTTAGGAATGGAAGAAGAACAAAATGTCCACTTTTCTGAACACATCTTCCTTGATTCTCATTTGGAGGGCTGGTGTCCCACCAAAGGTCCCATAAGGCATTTTATGGAACTGGTGTGTGTGGGACTTTCAAAAAATGCTTTTTACACGGTCAAAGAGAAAAAGGATCACATCATGTGGTATAAGGAATACTTTGAATCCAAAAAAGACATGCTTCAGGACATGGGAGTTTGGGACACAAAACCTCAACCAACAAGGGAAGCCTCAACATAGTAGTATTATAAAAGGTTGTTAGAGATTAGAAATTACTTAAAATTATATACGAGTATTATTTTCTATTATTATCACAATATATTATACTAGCTTTTACTCCCGACTCCGTCTGCGTAAGAAAAGTAATAAGAAAAAATTTAAACTCCGTATGCGCCCTGCCTCCCACTCGCGCGTTGTAATTTCGAGATCAGGATTCCCTATCTCGAAAAAATGTACCCAAGTTACACCTTATTACATCAGCTGCCTGCCAATAAAAGGACCCTAAAAATCGGTCAAGCCATTTCAGAGATGAGCCGGTACAAACAAACAGACAAAAATTTGAAAAAAAATGTTATTTTAATGTATGTACCGTACATATTCATATGCATGTAGTAATAAACGGTTGTATCAATATTACAAAGAGACACTCCAATTTTATGTATTTGTATATATAAGGGCGAGGACACAAAGAAACAACACAAAGCTAATTACTTCACTTTATTGCACCTATGGAAGTACACTGTTGCTAATTTTGATGTTTAAAACCAACTTAATTATATTCGTACATTAAAATATTAGGGAGTCAAAATTCGTTGTAAATGTTGAAGAAAATATACATGACGAGCTCTATCGATTGTTCCACACCAAGTATTATTCTCAGCAAGACCAAATACCAAATCTTTGTGGGAACGAGCAAATTAACGTCAAATAACAGGAATGTATAGCAAATGACCATTTCAATTCTTTATTCCCGAGATAATTGTATTTAAATCTTAAAAAACAAGGAACTTATTACATCTAAGTACGTATTCTTATATTATTTGTCGTATACTTTAAAAGCCTCCAAAACGTTTCCAAATGCAAAAAAAAAATTGTACAAAATATAATGTACTTAAAAAAAATAACAATTTGTACAACTGTCTTCATTATGTACATTTATAACTCATTATTGTGTTTTTTATCATGTACTCGGTATGAAATCTCTTGTGTTGTTAGATATAAGGAAGCCGATTTGAACATTGATCTATTACATAACTAGTTTATAAATTAAAACCACGGCTTATATAAAGAAAAAATAAGTTACTAATCAAAGTATTGTCATGAGTATTGTTTGGAACTCTTACAACCATTCCTTAGTTATTAAGGGATTCGTAGCATTTAAAAAGTATTGAGAAAACATTGAACATTTATCATGACTGCCATTACGGTCATACTTAACAAAAATTAACATGAGCCCTAAAGTACAGAAAACATGAAACAAAACCACTGGAAGACAAAGTCTTTGAGACATACAAGGAAAATAGTACATATGAAATGCAACACTTAGAAGGTATGAGGAAGTACATACATAGTTATTGTTGTAAATGTATTGTTGGCCACGGAATGTTCTAGAAGATCACCTACAAAACCTTACGTAGGCTGTAAATCTATAACGGCCATAGTACCTTGCAGTGACATCTTAAACTACTTCATAAAACCTAATAGGCTTTAACTTTCAACGTTCTAAACTCATGGCAAAACAATGTTTATTGTTTGAAAGACATTTTAAGAGGAATTTACAACATATGATATGAGTCATTAGTTTCGTTACTCTCACGTCACTACAGGCTAGGCTGACTTCGTATACAGTTTATTGGTTCCTATTCGATACAGTCTCTACATTATCTGGCAAATATTCAAAACATGGTTACGTTAGTTGGGGCTAATATTGTCATAATAGTTATAATCAGGCGAATCGACGCGCCCAGTGGACGGCTGTGGAGCTCGGCGTCCCGTGGTTACATCACCTGGAAACCAAAAACATTCATATGGTTTAATGAACTTCACACTTTTTCCAGCTCTCTTTTACTGATTGCTTTTTGGGATTGTTTCAATTATATCTATTTTTCAATACCAATATATTTAATTATATTATTAAATTTAGACTATATCTTGATAATGGAGTGAATCTCTTTTTGTCAAGGGAGAGTTTTATGAACTTTCACATCAGTGTTTTAATGAAAATAAAACCGTGGTAAAGCTGTTCAAACCTGTAATATCTGTGAGGCTTCGAAGGCCGTCCCTGGGAGCAGCACGATGGGTGCAGCGACCCGGCCCGCCTCCACACACACCATGTTCGGGAACTCGTCATCACCGAAGTCCGGTATCTCCTTAGCGAACTCCGCCCAAGGATTCCAAATCACTGGAATATATGAAAATATATACATGTGAAGAAAATTATTTCTTTTAATTAAATGTTGCACAATAAGCGCCATCGACTAAGACCGCGAGTGTAGAAGAACTTTTTAATCTGTGGTAAAAAGCCAACCTAAAAATGTTACGACATCACGTAGTTGTATAAAACCAATTTTTATTATAAATTTAATAATTATAGTTAAAAAGTGATTTGGGAACTGGCATTGTAATTAAAATTGATAACAGTATCGTTTCTTTTCTTCCAGGTATATAAGGTTTTGTAAGTTGGTTAGTTAAACTTAATTTTTTGATGTAACACGTCGTTCATGTAACTTTTAAACAAATAAATGTTTTCTTACAGAGAAACTCGATGTGTTTGATTGACTGTCGGCCGAATCATAAAAAGCCTCAACCATAAAAATCATATATATATATATATATCGCTATATAAGTTAAACTTGTTGTAATATTAGTTTTTATTACAGATTATATCCTCTGTAACGTATGTATTTCGGACTAATAGGAACGTGTCGGGCGAAACATCTTTGTATAAAGTATGAGACTATGTCCCCTAGATCGTTCCGTCACCAATCTGTATAGCAGACTAGTAGGGCATATCCTGGTTGCTTGTCGGTCCTGAGACGAGCCTAGTACGATACAATGTGGTGGGGAGACTCTTCTAAGTCATATCACAACTCAGTTGTTGCAACGCCGGTGTCCGACCTGTATCTGGGAAGTTGTACTTCTGTATCCTCATCTTCCGGCCGCTGACCACGTTGGTGATGATGTGCTCCTGCATCGTGTTCTGGTACACGCGGTCCGTCCACTCATTGATGGTCACCACCTCGCGGGTTTCCTGGTACACGGCGCCTTCACGGGTCTGTGTGACATAACAATAAATATATTATAGTTGATCTATTAAATATTCCTATAAATTGCTTCAGTTGTTGGATATTTTTTGGTTAAATCTTTATAAGACTAGCGTTGGCTGCTACTTCGTTCATGTGTACTCGGATATTAGGTTCAAAGAGATATATATTGGGCGTTTTGTATTACCTGGCTGCCATAGGTATAATGCGTCACGTGACTTCATAGACAACACGAATGTCATGCCGTGAGACCAAATGCCTATGATTCTGACATCTAAGTCACAGCACTGTTAAGTTTAATAGACATCCGTCAAATAATTTTTATGTGAATGTTTCTCATTTTTGTAGGGAAAAAAAAAAACTTATTATTCATATTTATTTCGGACGTCCAACTCTGTTTTTGTAATTCGAGATCTTCTATCAAATGTCGACAGGGCTTTTGCTAAATAGTTTATCCATACTAGCTGTTATATGTATGTGCTTAGTTACCTTATCAATAAACATGCAGCCGTGCATGCCGGTTATCTGACAGCGCCTCACGTCCGGAACCTTGAAGTACGTGTGTAATAACAGTTGGCAGCTGAAGGTCAACTCCTTGCTGGGGTTATACACGCCGATGTTGAAGTGCAGCTCCTTCTCGCGGAGTATGAGCCGGTAAGTCAATCTGAACCTGGAAGTAATTGTACACAACTTTGTACACAGCTTTGACAACAACAAACAAAGATTTAGTATCGAGATTCGATTTATTAAACACCCTGTATTTAGATTTACCAGTTTGTTTTTAGTCCCTTTCAAATGGAGGTCTTAATAACTGTCAGCGCCATTTTGGGAAGCGGTATTCAGCAATGAAATTTTACTACCATTTATGTTTTATTAACATGTTAATTCGTTGTCTTATTGTAACGGGTTACATGGTTTCAATTTAGTAATTCTGTGGACATTTTTACAAGGACAATTATAGGAGAATAATACGCTGAATTGTTAATTTTATTAGATTTTTTCTACAGTTCTCTGTTATTTTAAATTAAAATTCTTTGTTATCGGAAAATTATTGTTGATAATTTTTATCAAAGAATATGTTATCTATCTATTACGCGCAAAAATACTGCATCATCATCATCAGCCTCTCAGAGCCCACTGCTGAGCAAAGGCCTCTTCTCACATGGAGAAAGTTTGAACATTAATCACCATGCTTATAATTTGTTATTATAAGTCCAGGTTGCCTCACGATGTTTTCATTTGCCGTCTCTCAGTGGCGTCTAAATACTCTTGGAAAGTACATATGACTAGGAAAAATCACATTGGTACTTGCCAGGTATCGAATCCGCGCCCTCATGCATGAGAGGCGGGCCTTTAGCCTCCAGGCCGCCACGACTTAAATACTTCATGGATTTTAATGAAACTTTACAATAACACAGCTCGCGCTCGACATTTATAAGGATATCCCACGTGTTTCCCGCGGGTTTAAACAACTTCGTTGTTGTGCTTTGCATAAAGACACATCATTATACACTTAGTTATAGCACACGGTCATTTCGCTCGTATATCAATTCCATTGTTTAGGGACCAAAAATGTGTGACGTCGAATCAGGGGGAGGGGGCGGTAAAAAAATGTGCCAAGGATGGGGGGAGGGGTACGACAGTCCTGAAACTCGTGTGACGTACGCAGAATAATCTTATATAATACTAACTGGAAGTGCCACATGGATCTGGTGAAGTCGTCATCCATGAGACTGAAGACAGCCTCGACGTCTCCAGACGGCAGTCTCTCTGGCATCTTCTCAACGTGCCAGCGAGCCACGCGCGCGAAGCCATGCTGGGGTCCGAACGCCCACTGACCGAATTGAGCTGGTGGAAGATTGAAATGAATGAACGAATGAAACAATCAAGAAGATGATTCGTATATTAATTCTGTGTGGTTTAAGATACAGCAAGTACTGCAAGTAAAGTAGAATAAGTATTTAGCAACTAGCGGACAAATTAAGGGATTTATGAAATCCACTTTATCAGCGACATTTTAAATGTTTGTGTTTAAAATAACTAAAAGCAACCAAAGCCACTGCCGGTTTTCTTTGGTTTTTTTGTGTTGTAGATTAATAAGGACAAAATCATCCAATCTAAATCAAAATCCGATAGCTCGGCTATAGTTAGTTGTTTGGAGACCAAGGATGCATATTTTTCTTATATCTTTGAAATTATTTGAAATTTCATGTATCTGATAATACATGAAATTTCAAATCTGTATATATAAAAATGTCACTTTTTTATATTATTCATTAAGCTTAATAATTAAAATAAATTAATATTTAAAGCTCAACCTTCCCTTTGTGAAATAATTGTTTTATTTTTAAAAACCCCTCTTTTTGACAAATCGCCAAAAAGTTTTACGTTTCACCCTCTTTTTTCCCGTCATTATTTAGCGCTGATTAAAACACTTTAAACTGAATAAGTAAGTGATGGAAGTAATATTTGTATGGGACATATAGGAGTTACTTTATTCTTAATTGACAATAAAAACTACTGAGAAAGATTTCGAAGAGGTAATTTTATTTCTTAAAAAAAAATTATCGCCTACCGCTATCGCAAGCTTAATTTTAGTACGACATATGGGCTATTACAGTAACTTAGATTGAGAGATGTCTCTGTTTTTGACATCCTTATATAAAGGCCAATTAATTTCTGGCTGTTATTCTTAAGAATCTATGGTCACAACCTCATAACGTCAATTTTTTTATCTAGTTCAATTAGCATCGACATACATACACTCATCAAATAAACTATAGTACATGTGATCTAAGAAATTAAATGCATTAATACAAAAACGGGCAAAAAAAATGCATGGACAAAATAGGAATAATTGATATATATATTTTTTTTTCAAATAATCATCCTGTAATTGAGAAGTCACTCATTTTTTATAACGTAATGATGTTAAAGTATTGTAATGTACATTTAATTGTTTACAAAAACACATTTCGTACGACTGATCTCGTACACTTTTTATTTTGCAATACTTTTTGCGTTTAATTAAATGAATTGCATGTAAATTGCACACAAACCTGGAAGCAATAAGGATTTTGAGATCCGGATAAATGTATACCGGTTTCCATTAAGCTTTTAATCCGTGATTTAGGTATATTAATCGTCTCAAAGCACAAAGCTTGGCTGCGAACCGAAACTTACTTCTAAATTTGCTAAAGTTTAACGTAAAAGTCAGTGTTAACTTACGAAATACGAATGGTATTCCTCCTCGTATGGCCCTCTTCCCATCGAATACGGCCTGTTTACTGTAAAACAAAAATTACAATTAGTTAAACATATGATATCATCACATTTATATAGAATAATATATTTTTTTGCAGGTCTGTCTGAACTCGTAAAAGGCTCAAAGGAAAAACTCAGGAATACCAGAGCAGAGTTTAAAAGAAACGTAACCAAAGTAGTTAATGGAATCTTCATCATAACATCTTTATTCATATTTAATACAAAAAATATAAAAAAAAAAACACAATTAAAGTTTATAAATACAGCTTCCAAAATATATTTTCATTATATTATCAGCAGAATTAGCTTGAAAATATCCATGTAAAATATCAATAACCTTCACCGATATAAAAATAAATGTTAAGAGAAATCCATTAAGGCGTCTACCGGTTAAATTCTATTAACAGTGGTGTCGCAAACGGGTCCCTTCGTTAATCATACGGACAGGCTGCTATGAAAAAGCGTCAATTTGTTTTCACAAGCTGGTTTGTCGCTTTGAATTATTACACATTATAAGGTGGAGCAGGCGAAAAATTCATGCAGACATATAAGTATCGGCGTGTAAAGATGACGATAATGCGTTGAAGACTCAGCATCACCATTATCATGCAGCCCACGTTTGGAACGAGATCAATTTTAGCGGTAGCATTCCTATGTGGACTGGACGCTACAAAAAGCACCCTTATATTATAAATGCATCAGTGGTCAGGTCGTGGCAGCAACAAAAAGCCCCGAGCACAGCAAGCCGCGTATAAATTATTTATGCCATTTTTAGCATTTCGGAGTTTCTGATGCGAGTGGACGAGCACAGTTCACCGCGGACGGCAGATGTCAACAATGCAAAAACATACATACACTTATATATAATTCAATAATCTACAAACGCCTTACGTCCATGATAGATACGAAAAATTTACATCTCAATAAGTATAATATAAGTACTCATTACGGCGAGTAATTTTTTAACGCTGTGTTACAAATTAGTGATGGTTGCAGTTCTCATTGACATTGCAATTGTATAATTACAAAATCAATAAATAAAAATGTTTGTAAACAAATCATATTAGGCCCGTTGGAAGTTTTGCATAAGCTCTTATGGAAATCTAGTTCAGATTAGTATAGCACTAAGTTTTATAGGGTAATGGAAATTTGACGCGACCATTGATAATGTTGCCGACGAATAAATCAATAATGGGATAAGGACAATAAATATTCAAAAACCGCCCACACCATCCCACAAACAGTGTCTATATAATTCATGTTTTGTAAAATTTACGGCATTTATACACTAAACACTGTAACATTGTTTGTTCATATCAAAACTAATCACCATTGTACAATCATATTGAAATTTATCACTAAAATGTTTTCATATGAAAACAAAAAAAATGTCATCAAAGTAAACGTTACCACGTCGTAAAATAACATGTTACTAAGCCGCTGGAAGTGACTTTTTAAAGTAAACACTAGCGAAGTATGAGAAACAATTACAAATATTTTTTGCTACTTATCAATAAATAATTAGCAACAGGTGTCACTAAACGAGAAGAGCCGACGACTTAATACGTTTATATCAATAATATTATAAAAATTGTTTAAAATTTTTCATTTACTTTGTTGCTTATCTGAATAAAAGTCAAGATGCGCGTTTTTAATACGCAACGAATAATCGATAAACATACAGTTAGTTTTAAGCAATATGTGGAAATGCCAGTTTCTTGTTGGACCAAGAATGGCTGCAGAGAGAACCTGTTATACTCCAGACCAGCAGGGAATTTAGCATTTACTTTGGAAGGTAATATAAGGACAATTTTTGCCATCTTCCTTTCTACAGCTGCAGAACCTATGATTTGATAGAATGGGCATTTCGAATGTTTCCAATTATTCTGTCATATAAGCTACAATACTGAAGATGTAATATAAATCAGTTAATTAATTTTTGTGTTAATAACTAACAGACATTCTTAATATAGATCAAATATTCACAATATTTCATGTCCTTGTCAATAGCCAATTAACGTAAAAAAATATACATTAAAATCCTTATCATTCTTTATTAATGTCAGATCATTTCGTACAGAAATGTTACTCGATTATTATAAAAAGCCAAACAAATGTAATAACTTGTCTCGAAAGTTAAAGCATAATTACAATTTCTTTAACTTCAATAATGATATGGGAGATGATGAATTACACAAAAAAGAATTACGAACCGACAAATACATAAATATATTGTATTAACGTAGAATACAAACAAGAAATTCAAATTAATCTTTTTAAAATTACGTTTCATAAAATAATATTTTATGATTTCATTTAGACATTTGCACATCCTTCTGAATAACGTAATGAACAAAGCGGGGAATAAAAAAGATTCATTCCGTAATTGCCGGTTTAAAGTTTTTTCTATATCGAAATTCCGACAAATAGATGGAGCTAGACAAAGTTTTAATTAGAGATTCCGGATGAGATGCCTCCATGAGCGGCGCTCTCATGATACATTCCCCCAACAGCTACACACTTTTTACCAACCACGAAACTCGTTTGGGAACAATGGCTCTAGAATACATAGCTATGCCGATTGACTTTTTTTTTAATAATTATCGCCACAACATATAAAACTTTTTAATTGGCCATCAAAATTTTGATTTGACAAAATGCACAAAAACCCGTGAATCACCGACGAGAGTGTACAACATACAAGTCTTCTGTTTCGGTGATTGCATATAAGCATAGCCAGCCGTTACTACGACCGTTTCCAACGGCACCGTGCAAAAAAAATCAGCAATAACAAACGATGCCACCATATCTCCCATACCATTGTTATACGCTTTCATGAACTAATCTTGTATAGTAAAGCTTCTCAACATTGTTAAACAAGTATGCGTTCTCGTGAGATGTTCAACGCCAACTTACTATCTATGGTGTCATACAGAAACGGGAATCGCAAAAAAATTTATATATAAATTCAACATAAAACGCTTTAATAGCTCTATTAGTTTGTTATAATATTGTATATCGCTCAAAATGTCAGCTATTCCTTTAAAAGGGAACGTTTTAAGTACATATATATTATTGAACATCTTTTCTTAGGCCAATAAAAAAAAGTTACAAAGCAAACGATTTTCCTAACAAAAATATACGGTAGCCGTAGAAAGACAAAACCCTTTTTAATCATATATTAATATACGGAAGCTGTCATGGAACATGATGTATGAATTACTATTGATCGGACTGTGATTATTACAGTTATTTGTTTTTGTAAAACTTCAAAAACTGCGGCCTCACAGACTTACACTTCTACTCCAAATTTCATAAACATCATTTCTGGTACAAATCACAGTGTCATAGACATACTATCAACATTCAAACCGTCTGAAATATCACGTCCTTGCATATTTTAAGTAGTTTAATATCACTTCTCTGTTTATATAATATATAAATCAATTGATAACCAGCGATTTAATTAGTATAGAATTTAATACCTCCGAGGAATCAGTGAAGTGACGCTTGAGTTATGAATAAAATCGTTCAAGTGCATATTACCCACCCACAGACAGAGTAGGTACTTTATACTGTAAATACTATGAAATTAATATATTCTTTTATTTCTATTAACTGAAAACTCAATCACAAAAAGAACAGAACTTTCAGACATGAGCAAACTAAAATATTTAAATAAGAATATATTTTATTTTATAATTAATCAATTACAGCATCTTATTCATAGTCAAGCGCGCACTAGGGTTTATTTGTCTAAAAGCAAAAAAGTAAGCTTAAACCAGTGCTATAATGATAAAAAACAGAATATTATAAGAAAATTCATTACAAATATGTATTATAGGTTCTTCAAAGAGTAAGTGACATTCATAAATTACGATTGACATGTCATAAAGGCTTAGAACGCTACTAGTTGTGAATATCACTAAAATTTCAATAAAACTACCAATATATATGTGTTGTGCTCAATAAGCCATGAAACTCATCGTGAACAAGCTATCCATCAGAACATTTCTCCAAAAGTGTTCTTAAAATCAGCGATAAACTATTTTCAAGTTGGATAAAGCTCTCAGAAACGACCAATTTTCAAAGACCTCTCACTCGCTTTATGTTACACCGAACACACAATTGTATTCCCTTACTTAATGAGACATCGCCAAAGTTTATTGAGAATATTTTGGTAATTGGTCACTGTATAACAAATTTCATAGTCGGACCATATAAGATTTCTTCTCGTGGACAGCTCCCATTAACGTAGAACACAGCTTTAAAAATTCTCCCCCAGACTCCACCCAGAACTTCTTCGACCTTTCTATATACTTATGATAAAAGCTTCTCATCACTATTTCATGTCTTCCATCAGTTTTACAAGTACATTATGGAACATCAATACTCCAGAATTTTTTACTTACTACCTTAACTTTCAAATTCTTCTATATAATGTACAAAATTCGTTTAACATACGTAAAATACTGACGGCATTTAATTTGAAATTCATAATGACGAGGCAAGAAAAAAATTAAGGAAAATTTAATTAAAATTTCAACTTGCATATTCAATTTTATATCAACTTATAAAGTAACGTCAGTATTATACAAAAATATAATGCAACCGTTTATAATAGGGTGCTTATAGGGTCTTGCATATTGATTACATGACCGCTGATTGTTAGCCCAAATATAGATACCAAAGTCGGCATTCACATATAAAATGCAATTATTATTTTAACAGTGTAGTTAATAATCTAATTATTTCGCCCCGTTCTTGCTGATGCGCCCACAAAAACAGTGAAACCTATTTGAAGCCAGCCATAGATAATGACTTGAAACGTGTTACTTTGACATATTAAGCGGACGGAAACCTGTCTATGGTTTGAGAAAAAAAAAACTCGTTGTTAAAGGTTGGTGCTACTGTAATACAAAAAGGTCGCATATGCGATACATCGCAAGTCGGGTACTAATAAGATATTTATGTAAGGATATCATTATGTGCTATAAAAATATTATCAGCTTAATGAGTAAATAACAATATTTATGTAACGAACAGTTTTAAAAATTACTGAAATTTTATGACGTATTGCATTTCATGCATAAAAAAGTCGGTTAAAATTATGTATGTTATTGTAAAATTTTATAAATATCTCAAATATAATAGATAAATGTAAATAGGAATGAAACAACTTAACGAACATATCTTCATTCTTTACATAGTTCTAGAAAGTTAATTCCTCTTTGTTTTCTTATGAAAGAACTATTAAACGTATAACTAAGTTAATTTTAACTGTTATATAACATTGAAAAAATATAAAACAATTGATAATCTTTTACTTTACAAGAAAATTATACTAGAATATATCAAGATCCAATCACGGGAGAAGAGACAAGACTTAGTGTAAATTTTGTAAATTTACCTACAGCGATAATAAATATTTCTATAACTACTGTAAATAACGATTTTAATAAATTTACTTTTAAAAAAAATACACATTCAAATCCAGTTTAGTAATAGTGACAAAAACAATTGAAATCTTTAACTTCCCATTACATAAATATATAATAAAAGAACATTTAAACTTAATCATAATTAAAGTAATAAAATATAGTATATTTTAAATTAATATGACGAATCAAAATTTTTGTTACAAACAACCTTCAACAACTAACCACGGCCAAATGAAAGTATATGTAAATAGTGACGTTATAGATACATAATAAAAATGTTACAACGTAATATGAACAGTTTATTATGAAGACATATATAATTTTACCGTGGTGGCCTGGAGGTTAAAAGCCCTCCGTGCATGAGGGCGCGGGTTCGAAACCTGGCAAGTACCAATGTGATTTTTCAGAGTTATATGTACTTTCTAAGAGTATTTGGACACTGACAGACGGTGAAGGAAAACATTGTGAGGAGACCTGGACTTATAATTTCGAATTATAAGTTTGAAATCACCAACCCGTCTTGAGCAAGCGTGGTGATTAATGCTCGAAGCTTCTCCATATGAGAAGAGGCCTTTGCTCAGCAGTGGGCTCTGCTAGGCTAAAGATGGTGATATATAAATTTATAAGACACAGGTTAAATATAACAAAATGTTAATAAATACGGTTCAACGTCGATAAATCTCAATAAGTGTTCACAAAGTTAAATCTCTATATATACCCTTAAAACGAATCAATATATTTTTAACCTTATTACTATTAGACTGACGAGCTGTTTTAACCAATCTTTACATTTGTTTAAAAAGATCCACTTAGTTTCAGAATATTCTAACAAAACTTTGATTTACACTACATTAGTACAGATTTATGTTTTTTAAGAACTTTTCGGTGAATTATCAAATTTCAAACCTTTTAAAA
>DVQP01001591.1:0-14984 GCA_018231745.1 Danaus eresimus
TTTAAATAAGTATAACCCTTCCTAATGTGTATAAAAACAATAATATTCTACTCACGTTGTACTTTGGTCGGAATGATATATAAAATATTTTGCATACATTTATTAGTAAAGAACAAACCTATTTCAAAAAGAATTTTAACATAAAAGGACCATAAATATAATTTCAGTCGAACCACCACAAATTCGTCACAGCTTTGGTGAACAGACCCTTAGATCCGGACCTTCCCTGCGCCTCAAGTGTGTTGCATCTGGAAACCCCACTCCCGATATCGCTTGGCAACTCGATGGCGAGAAACTTAACAGTGGAGAGCGACTTCAAATCGGACAATTCGTCACCGCCGACGGCAACGTTGAGTCCCACCTGAATATCTCCTCCGTCCATACCAACGATGGCGGATTGTACTCCTGCATCGCATCCAGCAAGGTACAGCATACAAAAGGATTCATTATCTTGTAAAGGAAAATATGGCAACACTTTTCGTTAGTGTACATAACACATGATAGTTCAAAAATATTGAAAATTCCGCTACTGACTGGTCTGACCAAAAAAAATGTTTACCGAATGAAAACTATTGTAGATGACAATCATGATAATTTCCTGTCAGCTAGTGTCATGTGTATTCCAAAAACAGAGTTCAGTATTTTTTATGATAAGATGAATGGCAGAGTGCCAAGCATGTTCGTATGAATTAGGCTTTGGTACCATGTTAGTTGGTTGTCGACTTGTTATGGTATCATATATAAAGTTACTTGATATATTTTAATATTCAGGTCGGCAGCGCTTCCCACTCAGCCCGCGTCAATGTCTATGGTCTTCCCTATGTACGTCCCATGAAGAAACGCCCAGTAGTCGCTGGAGACACCCTCGTCGTACACTGCCCTGTAGCTGGATACCCCATCGACACAATTGTATGGGAAAGAGACGGACGGTTAGTTTAATACACACTAACGTTATATATATATGAGTTTATTCTACTGGTCGCATGAGTATCCTGTTTATGATCTATAATGCATATTACAGTAAAAGTAAATTTTCGCTAGCAAAGATTAGCTAGAAATAGCAAAATATTTTAATCTAGAATTCAAATTCTTACACTACTTTAATTTATTATTATTCATTCACGAAATAAATCTCAATGACATAAAAATATTCATAGCATCCTGCCAATCAACCGTAAACAAAAGGTCTTCCCCAATGGCACACTGGTAATTGAAAACGTCGAACGTATGAGCGACCAGGCGACCTACACGTGCGTTGTGAAGAACTCGCAGGCGTACAGCGCTCGTGGCACACTCGAGCTGCAAGTCATGGGTAAGAAACGGATTATACTAGGACAAGGCCATCGAAACAAGATAAAGAACGTAAACAGTTTTGTATGTTTTATGTTGTGGATTAGTAAACTTTTTGTTACTGAAAGCTAAAAGTATAAATTCTTAATTTAAAAAAAAGTTAGTCTCTCTCACGTTCAATTATCTTGTTTTGTTATCCTAACATATATCTTGATGGAGATACATATAAGATAGTTGCGACTATTGAATAAAGAACAACATTTACTCTCGAGAAGACAGTGTTTAAAAATTGTGTTAATAAAAAAATCAAATGTTATTTTTATTAATAGTTCGCCTCTATCTGCTCCAGTTTTTGTTTATGAGCGAGATACGGTTATTCAAAACTTCAAAAAAAATCGGTAAACAACTATAAATTATTATTCAGCGATTATCCCAACAGTAAATTAAACTTCTTGAAGTAACATTTATAATGAAACACTAAAGTAAATCATTTTATGAAACCAACCATAAACATTCATTAAAAAAGGATCAGAACCATACCTCGCTCAATATGTTTCGTAAAAGCAAGTAACTTGTCAGTTTTAGGATTTAAAGTCTTTTGACTTTCTGGACACGAATATTGCTTTTACGTCATATATAACTGTCTTAAGCTGAAAAGAGTTCACTTACTTCTCCAAACAAATTTAAACAGATAATAATGATTTGATAAATAACTTTTAAACTTCTGAACGGAGTATTATTTAATCTGTGCTTACGAAAATTCAACTTTTTTATTTTCTTTCAATATGTTGAATGGTGGTGTCATCAGAATACTCTTTTTGTTTTCACATTTGAAGTCAGAATATATGAATTTATTCACTATATTTTTTTTTATATGGAGAAGTAAAACGTCTGAGTATAATAAACAAATAGTAAAGAATTATTTTTTTAATGAACACAATGTAGGTTTTAACACCTTGTTCATATACTCAGAAGCTCTTTTAAAAGTAATGTCATAGAATGAAAGTATGACAGAAATGATATTACCAACAATAAATGGGTTCACAAAACTTTTCAAGCGTCAAACATTCTTATGACAGTACTTGTGTATTTAAGAACTAATAGAAGTTTCTTTCAGGTTTTCTTTACAACAATTTATGTGTCGTTAATTTTTGCAAGTAACTATAAACTAGAGTTTATGCCCGCCAAAGGTACATCGTTAGCCACACATGCTCCTTTAGAAATTAATTTAGTATTTTAACAGTACGGCCGCAAATACTGCCGTTTGAGTTCGGTGACGAACCAGCAAACGCCGGGGATATGGCATCCGTATCTTGCGCCGTTAGTAAGGGCGATCAACCATTGAATATATCATGGATTTTCAATGGACAAATTCTTCAAAAGAATAATGATCTCGGAATCATTTTGACAAACATTAATAGAAAAACTTCTATTCTAAACATTGATTCCGTGAACGGAGTTCATAGGGGCACATATTATTGTGTGGCGACGAACCCAGCTGGCTCTGTGAATCACAGCGCTGTACTTGAAGTCAATGGTACCCATCAAAACCAACTTCACTTATTCCCTTGTGTTTGACATATAACATGTATTTTCAAAATCTTTTAAAAGCTTTGTCCTTATGTATTATTATTTTCTAAGTCCCCCCACAAATCACACCGTTCGAATTCGGTGAGGAGATCCTTAATGAAGGTGAAACAGCGTCGGTCTCTTGCGTTATGAGCAAAGGTGATCTTCCCGTGACTTTCAAGTGGCTCTTTAACGGCGAGGAAATAAAACCGCGCAACAATATCGGCATTGTCTTGACCACCATTAGCAAGAAAACATCAATTCTAAACATTGAAGCGGTAAATTCAATACACAGAGGATCTTACACTTGCCAAATAAGAAACCAAGCAGGGGAAACAAACCACACAACTCTTCTTAGTGTTAACGGTTCGCATATTTAGATTCTTCTTTATTATTTGTTTTAACGCTTTTCTATTACTGCAGTACCTCCTCAAATATTACCCTTCGAGTTTGGCGATGAACCCGCTAATGCTGGCGACACTGCGTCAGTTCAGTGCGTTATGAATAAGGGAGACCTTCCGGCTCAATTTTCTTGGAGCTTGAACGGCAGAAAAATATCACAAAACAATGCTCTGGGAATTGCCATAGGCAGTATGAGCAGGAAAATGTCCATTCTAAACATAGATTCCGTGAATGGAACGCATCGTGGAATTTACGTGTGTCACGTAGAAAACGTAGCTGGTCAAGTGAATCATAGCTCGACATTGGAAGTTAACGGTCCTATCATATACAATATCCAGTTACTAATTTATTCATGTTTTATAATATTGCTTCGTAAATCGTTTTTGATAGCTATTTATTTGAAACAGTTTTGCCCCAAATCCATCCCTTCACTTTCGGTGACGAGCCAGCCAACGCTGGTGACACAGTCGGAATTACCTGTATGGTGACTAAAGGCGACACACCAATTAACATTACATGGTTCTTAAACGGAAGAGACGTCACAAAAATACAAGGGATCACCGTCACCAAAATTGGTCATAAATCAAGCAGTCTCTCGATTGACGCCGTATCCTTCATACACACAGGGATTTATACCTGCTTTGTAAATAATCAGGCGGGACATGCGAATTATTCAACCGAATTAGTCGTCAACGGTAACGCCATGCTTCGTATCATTTTAATTATCGCTTTGTTATGAACAGATTAATCCTGACTACCTTTCCTTTTTTCGTCTTGTGAGTTATGTTTTACTCTAGTTATTTCAAGAATCTTTAACGAAATACTAAAAGGTGTTTGTCTCATAGTTATGCCACAGGTGACGCCTTTCGATTTTGGAGAAGAAATACTTAACGCAGGTGACACTGTCTCACTCACTTGCACTGTAGGAAAAGGTGATTTACCTTTGAAAATTCATTGGCAACTTAACAACAAGCCCTTAAATACTGGCAATGGTTTATTCATCAACCGTAATGGAAAAAGAATATCTGTTTTGAGTATCGAAAATGTCCAACACGAACATATCGGCAACTACACTTGCGTTGCAGAAAACGAAGCTGGTCAAAGTAGTCACAGTGCTATTCTCAATGTCAATGGTATATCCTGGAAAATAGTTGAATTTCAACAAGTTTTGCTTATGTTCGCACGACACTATATACGTGTAAATATTTTTATGTTTTCTATCATTTTCATAATCCCTATCCATAATTTCTTATTTCTATTACACACAAGATATATGTGTTTCTTCTACATATAAAATAGTTATTTCTTATTATAGTTGCACCACAAATTATGCCTTTTGATTTCGGAAACGAGCCTGTAAATGATCAGGAGATGGTTGTAGTAATATGCACAGTAAGTAAAGGCGACTTACCTCTAAATATTGAGTGGTATTTCGACGGAAAGCCTTTAAAATCTAACGCTAACGGTGTCCTGCTAACCAATGCTAAAAGAACTAGCCAACTTACAATCGAATCAGTTAGTCATCACAATCAAGGAAATTATACCTGTGCCGTGAAAAATCAAGCGGGAACTACAAATCACACATCTGAGTTATATGTTAACGGTACCTTAATATTTTTTGTACCATTTACTTTACGCTAACGCTTCTTTGATTTCCTGCCACAGTCCCACCACAAGTTATGCCATTTGAATTTGGCGAAGAACCTGTTAACGCCCTAGAAATGGTTTTGGTTACGTGTACTGTTATGAAAGGCGACCAACCGTTGAAGATAGACTGGTATTTTAATGAAAATAAGGTAAAAACTGATGAAAAAGGAATATCGCTTTTAAACAGCAAACGTGCAAGTCAACTTAGTATTGAATCGGTTAGCCATCAAAATCAAGGAAATTATACCTGTGTAGTAACCAATCAAGCAGGCATCATGAATCACACTGCTCAACTATTTGTAAATGGTACAATTTTTACGCCTTACCTCGTCTTTTCAGCGTTCTATTTTATACTTATTATATTTTTTCCTTCTGCTCCTCTCCTCGGTAACTTTGGCGGGCTATATAAACAGAAATAAATCATCATATGTCGGAACATTTCGGTTATACTGATTCGGGAGTGGTCTAACTATTTCAGTGGCACCAATTATAACTCCGTTTGACTTCGACGAATCTGTATTTTACGGTGAGGGCGTCCAAGTAATGTGTCATGTTCCGAAAGGAGATAAGCCCCTTAGTTTCAAATGGAGTTTCAGTGGAGGAGATGTGAGTGAACTCTCAGGGGTAAACATTATGAATGTTGGTGATATGGGTTCTGCTCTTATAATACCTACCGTGACAGCAAAACATTCTGGCAATTATACATGCACTGCATCCAACATTGTTGCCAACGCTAGTCACCAAGGAACGCTTAATGTCAAGGGTATAACACCTGTACAAAAAACAAAAATGTGCTTTTCATGTTTTGTTGTCCCCCAAACATCCTTCTGCCTTAAAATAATTTTGGTAAATTACATGTTAATTTTGACAGTGGCACCCATAATATCTCCTTTTGAATTTGATGAAGCTGTTTTTTACGGAGAAAGTATACAAGTTATGTGCCACATACCGAAAGGAGATATGCCATTAAATCTTACCTGGCTTTTTCAAGAAAAGTCCATAAATAAAAACAACCAAGTTATTATAACAAAAATGGGAGATAGGAGTTCAATATTAGCGATCCCTTCTGTATCGGAAAAACATTCTGGAAACTACACATGCACGGCTTCCAATATTGTAGCGAGCACTAACCACACATCTGTTTTAAACGTCCAGGGTACAAAGGAAACATTGTTTGTGCAACGATTTTAATTTTAGTTTGTTTGTTTTTTTCACCTCCAGTTCCTCCACACATCGTCCCATTTGAGGCTGAAGAGCCAGTTTTTGCCGGTGAATCTGTACAATTGACGTGTCACGTATCTAAAGGCGACACCCCTCTTGCTATTACTTGGAGTTTTCATGGGAAAGAATTGTCTTCTCATGAAGGAATTATGACAACTAAAATTGGCCAAAGAACCTCACTCCTTACAATTCCTAGCGCGACTGCTAGTCATAGTGGCGAATATTCATGTCACGCTTCGAACCAAGCTGGTCCAGCAGCTCACTCCACAACAGTTAATGTCCATGGTATCCCGTGAAACCAATCTTAGTCCATGCCTTTGCCGCACGCTGCACGCTTGCATCTATAATCATAATAATTATAGCTTTCTAAATTAACAGTATTACCATACATCGTACCCTTTGAAGCGGACGAGTCAGTGTTTGCCGGTGAACCGGTTCAGCTTAACTGTCATGTATCAAAGGGTGATTTACCTCTCGATATCAAGTGGCATTTTCATGGGTACGAAAATACATCATCACACCTTGGCATAATGACTACTAAAATGACTTCGCGTACCTCATTTCTTTCAATCGCTGCGGCTACTGCCGATCATAGTGGCAATTACACCTGCGTAGCTACCAACAGTGCTGGTTCCACCAACCATTCCACTGCTCTTAATGTTCATGGTCAGTCTCATAACATAAAATCATGTTTAAACTTTTTTTTTCACAGCTGCTTAAAGATATGTCAATACAATTAGCATGAATTCTATTCACATATCTACAAAGCAATTTAAGCTTACTTTTGTTTTACCAACATTTTTATTTCTCATTATTTTAAATAATTTAAATTATAGTAATACCGAACATATTGCCGTTTGAAGTCGACCAAGCCCTCTTTTCTGGAGAGTCAGTTCAGATGATGTGTCATATATCAAAAGGCGATATTCCACTAGACGTTAAATGGGAGTTTAATGGGAAACCACTATCGAGTGAATTAGGATCTTTCACGAAAGTTGGAGAACGATCATCGGTTTTAATGCTACCGTTGGTTACGGATGCTCACACCGGAAATTACACATGCATTGCTAGAAATCGCGCGGGCGTCGCTAGATATACTACCGTTCTTAAAGTGACTGGTATATACGCGTATCTTTAGAAATTTATATATATAATATTATATTAGCTAACTATTGCTATCGTAACTTTATCATTTTATTAATTTTCCTATTTCAATTGCAAGTTGTTCCATATATTATCCCGTTTGAAGTTGAAGAGTCTATTTTTGCTGGAGAATCGGTACACATAACTTGTCACGTATCAAAAGGGGACCGACCCCTCCAAATAACGTGGAGTTTCCAAGGAACTGAAATTCCTTATCATAATAATATGGGCATTACGACTACTAAGTTGGGGGAAAAAGCCTCAGTTCTTAGCATTCCGACTGCCATGGGTCAACATAGCGGAAACTACACATGCACTGCCAGTAATCGTGCTGGTCGCACCCATCACTCCGCCCTCGTCAATATTCATGGTATTAGATATCGCCCTACCCATTCCTTTAGCAAATTCCCCTATCTCTAAACGTCATAGATTTAAATTTGCACGTTTAGATTTAAATTTAGCCTTCTGTTTTTGTTCGTTTTGTTAGTTCCACCCCATATCATGCCGTTTGAAATTGAGGAGTCCGTTTTTTACGGAGAATCGGTACAAATGACATGTCATGCCAGCAAAGGAGACCGGCCAATGTCCATTTCCTGGACATTCGAGGGACAGGATATATCCAGTTTGTTGGGCATAAAAACTTTGAAAATGGCAGAACAGACATCATTTTTATCTATAGCTTCCGTAACTGGCGCTCACAGTGGCAATTATACATGTATTGCAAAGAATAGAGCCGGAGAAGATAGATATTCAACAACTCTTCACGTTAACGGTATTTCTAATTAAATGTTCCCAGCATGTATTTCATAAAAAAAACATATGCTATTTGTTTGCTCAGTTGTCCCTCATATCAAACCATTTGAACTGGATGAAGCCGTGTTTGCTGGGGAGTCTGTTCATCTCGACTGTCACGTACCAAAAGGAGACATTCCTATGAATATAACTTGGAGCTTTCAGGGACAAATTCTAACAAGTCGGATGGGGGTTAAAACAACCTCTCTAAGCGAACGCGTATCTGTTTTGGATATAATATCAGCATCAGGAACAAATAGTGGGAACTACACATGTACAGCTACTAATAGAGCGGGCACCGTAAACCACACAGCTACTCTAAACGTGATCGGTATTAATTCTAAATTTTAGATCGGATATTGCTTGCTTTTTACCCCAATTCCACATTTTAGGGACAACAATAATAGTTTGACATCATCTTCCGAACTTACGTTGGTATTTTGTTGAGACTTGAAAAAATCAGCAAAGCGAAGCGGCAACTTGTAACGAAAAATTAAATAACTGTATATCTTTTGTTGATTATTTTAAGGATTTTTTTTATTTGAAATAAAAATAATGGTAGTGGTAACATTCCAGTCCCTCCCAATATTTTACCGTTTTCTTTTGGGGAGAAACCTGCAAACGTTGGCGAGTATTTACAAGCTGCGTGCACTGTAAATCTTGGCGATCTTCCACTTACAATAACTTGGACTTTCAATGGGCAGTTAATATCATTGAGAAATAATGCTTATTTATTGACAAATTCAAAACGCAGTAGTCTTCTCATAATTGAGTCAGTAGATGCAAAACATGCTGGTTCATATACTTGCATTGGTGAAAACCGTGCGGGGCGCTCCACATACACGTCAGATTTAATTGTTTATGGTTAGTCGTTATGTTTAGCGTAGAATCTTATATTAGTGACTTAGATGAAGTTTGTTTCAGTTCCTCCTAAGATTGCACCTTTCACATCCGGTCCGGAACCGGCTTTCCTAGGAGATTACTTTGCTCTTCAGTGCATCATTACCCACGGCGATCAACCACTTAATATCATGTGGACTATTAACAATCAATCGGCCAGTAAAATATCTGGAGTTCGAATTAATAGCATGGACAGAAGAAGTAGTGTTCTTACTATAGAATCCATAGATGCAAAACATGCCGGATGGTACAACTGCACTGCAAGCAATGCTGGTGGTGTGGTTTCTCATGTAACCGAATTGGTTGTAAAGGGTGCGAGAAAAAATGACTAAAATTTACTTTTTTTTAAGTCCCATATAGGTATTTTTGATAATAACCATTACATAACTAGCTTCATTATAAAATATTTACTGTCCCAGTTCCGCCCTTGATAATACCGTTCAGTTTCGGAGAAGTGCCATCAAGTCCTGGAGATACTGTCGTAGTAAACTGTGTTGCAACAAAGGGAGACTTACCACTTGAAATATCGTGGACATTCAGCAGTGAAACTCTTGACTCAAGTTTGCATCGAGATATTACTATCACTCCGTTGGGTTTTCGCGCCTCTGGTCTGACAATCAACTCTGTCAGCGCTAATCACCAGGGAAACTACACATGTATCGTTCAAAATGCGGCCGGTCGTGCCGAGCACGCGGCCACTCTAGTCGTAAATGGCACGTTCATATTTTCTATTTCAAAATGATACCGTTAAAGTGGAAACTAACATCACAAATTAGCACCGACCTGGAAACTTCATTCACTATCAGACACATTACTTATCCTAAGATACTAACCATGCTTGATTACAACAAATCTAACGAAACCATATGTGGTTTTTTCCAGTATTGCCCCGCATAGTTCCGTTTTCATTCGAAACCCCCCTTTATGCGGGCCAAGCAACTCAGGTCACTTGCTTAATTTCCGAGGGTGACCTTCCACTCGATATTCAATGGTACTTTGAAGGTCGTCCGTTAAAAGAAATAGTTGGCGTTACGGCAACTAAAATAGCAAAGAGGGCTTCTCTTCTTCTCATCGACCCAGTTGGCTGGTCTCACAGCGGCACATATTTATGTCTAGCCCGAAATGCCGCTGGCTCTTCCAACTTTTCGGCCTCATTAGAAGTTCATGGTATCTATAAAAAAGCTCATGTGAAAACCTGTACTCCTAGCACGGAAAAGCTTTGCGTAGCCTCAATATTTATCGCTTATAAACGATTAGATAGATACGCCTTTGTAAAATTCACATTAAAATGAATGTCATAGCAGTTATAACAACATTTAATAATTCAAAGTAAAATTTTGATTAAAACCGCGGACTAGCACGTAAAAAGTCAGTTGGATATAATAGAAAAAATATATGTAGGATCCGGCTGCGGCTATCATCGACGAAACCATTTCTTCTCCGTCCTTCTTTAGCTCTATCCTAATCCTTCCCTATCCTGATAATCCTTCTTTATTTTTATTTTATTATCTTATTAATTTGCATAGTCTGGATGTTTGTGCTTTTACGCTTGTCTACTAACAACTCATCTGAAATAATGTTCGCTTTCAATAAACATTTGTTTTCATCAAAATAAATAACCAATTGAAACATTATTTCAGGTGTTTTTCTATTTCATCGTCTGCTTTGCCGCTTAATTATATATTTCAGTTATAACTCTCCCTTTTATTTTAATGTTTTGCTTGTTTTTTTTACGTTTGCCTAATATGTACAAAAGCTTATATATAACTAGCTTCTATAAAACTTACTTTTAATATTGAAATAACATGCTTAGAAACTTTTGATAAATTTTTAATTTGCAATTGAACATCAAAATATACAAGCTTTTGTTTTATATGTCATAACTTTTGCTGGAATGTTGTATCAAAATATAAGAATTATTATAATTTACGTTATATGTGATCACAATGTCAATTAATAAAACAGTTGAAACTGGCCTTATATTTTGTTATTTTGTTACGATTATTCCAGAATTGTTAGTTAAATTACTGAGCTTCAAATTTCAATTATAACAGTGAAATGGTTTTGTAGACAAAACTACTGAGTGGATTTCTAATGTTTATTTTAAATACTATGAAGAAATAGAAAACTATCATTTTGATTTCATATTTTTGCACATTTCAAAGTTGTAATATTGTTATTCTGATTTTAAATTTATATTTTCATATTATAATAAAAGAGCTCAAAATTTATTGAATGGAGAACATAAAACAGTAACCATTTCAGAAGAGATTAATCCAAATAAACCTTATTCTTTTACTAAGTTCATTCATTATAAATCAAAAATAATTGTTTTTATTGTCATATGCTTATGAAGGGTCATATTTTAGTCCCCCCACGTTGGATTTTGGAACCAACTGATAAAGCATTTGCCCAAGGCTCTGATGCTAAAGTAGAATGCAAAGCCGACGGTTTCCCTAAGCCCCAGGTTACATGGAAGAGGGCTGAAGGTGAGTTTCAACAAAAGTTCACTAACCACCGTTTTGTTGAACACGTATGTTAATACTCGCGCTTTATTCAAGGTGATACCCCCGGTGATTACAAAGACCTTAAACCTAATAACCCTAATGTGAAAGTTGAAGACGGAACTCTAGCTATAACTAATATTCAAAAGACTAACGAAGGATACTATCTCTGCGAAGCCGTTAACGGAATTGGATCTGGATTGTCTGCTGTTATTTTGATCAGCGTACAGGGTGAGTCACAAAAAGATGAATATTATTGAAAATAATTATTGTCTTTTATTACTTTTTAAATACATTTTCAGCTCCCCCGCAATTCGAAATCAAAATGAGAAACCAAACCGCCCGCCGAAGTGAGCCAGCCGTTCTGCAATGTCAAGCTAAAGGTGAAAAGGTACCCCGACGTTCAGAATTCTTAATAATTCTAAAATAAATAACTCAAGAGACTTATTTAATGATTAAAATAACCTCACAGCCAATTGGAATCATCTGGAATATGAACAACAAACGTCTGGAACCCAAATCTGATCCTCGCTATACCATCCGTGAAGAAATCTTGCCAGGCGGAGTTGTATCCGACCTCAGCATTAGGAGAACGGAACGATCAGACAGCGCTCTCTTTACCTGCGTTGCTACAAATGCTTTCGGATCTGACGACACCAGCATCAACATGATCATTCAAGGTTAGTCAACCAATTATATGAAAATCATCTGATTCACGAAAAATTGTTATTGACGGAATTTGTTTATATCATTCAGAGGTACCCGAAGCACCTTATGGCTTAAAGGTTTTGGACAAATCTGGAAGAACCGTACAACTATCATGGGCTGCACCTTACGACGGAAACTCACCAATCAAGAAGTTCCTCATTGAATACAAACGTGCTAAGGGTAACTGGGAAAAAGATATTGACAGGTAAATAACAATCTGTATTCCTATATATATCTCTGTAATGTTTTTCATAAATTACTAAATTTAATTAATTTTAGGGTGCTCGTTCCTGGAGACGCAACCGAAGCCGGAGTATTCAGTCTGAGACCAGCCACCGCCTACCACATCAGAATTGTTGCTGAGAACGAACTTGGAACTTCTGAACCATCAGAAACCGTCACCATTATCACCGCTGAAGAAGCCCCCACTGGAATGCCACAGGACGTAAAAGTTGATGCTGTCGACAAACATACGCTCAGAGTTACCTGGAAACCACCCCAGCCTCAGGACTGGAATGGCGAACTTCAAGGGTAAGGGTATTCGAATATGATAAAATAATAAAAATAAAGTATAAAATTAAACTTACATTGCCTTGCAAAAAGCAGCAATCCTAAACACGTTCAGAATAGTAAGAAAATTAACGCAAATAGAGGAAAAAATATTACATCCTTCCATACAAAATACACACATAACTAACCACACCAAAATTTCTTGGTTTTGACCCGTAAATCTGTTTAAAACCAGGTCAAAGCCGGGAAAAATAGATATCACCGGATAATAAAAATATTGATAACTTCAAATTTATAATTGGAATTAATGTTCCACAGATACTACGTTGGATACAAACTGGCTTCAAGCAATAAGTCGTTCGTATTCGAAACTGTAGACATCTCAAAGGAATCTGGCAAGGAACACCATCTCGACATCTTCAACCTGAAGTAAGTGGCCTAACTCTGAGCTACGAAATGCTTAATCTTTTTTCAACGTGTAAAATAAATACACGAATTAATCCATAAACCATGTCTTTAATTAAATGTATTATTTCCACAGAACATACACCCAATATGCGATGGTGGTACAGGCTTTCAACAAGATGGGATCAGGTCCTGTGTCAAACGAAGTCCGAGCGTACACCGCCGAAGGTGCCCCCTCAGCCCCGCCCCAGGATGTTCTGTGCACAACCCTGACCGCCCAAACCATTCGCGTCTCATGGGTGTCACCCCCCCTGGCCGCCGCTAACGGACTCATCAAAGCTTATAAAGTTATCTACGGACCCAGCGAAACTTGGTATGGTAAGTAAACAAATCACTCTCGCGACATTCAAATTATCTGTTAATAATATATTACCATTCCATTATACGGTTTTAATTTCTAAATAAGACGAGAAGAGCAAGGACACTAAGATCACTGCTAGCAGCGAAACCATCCTCCACGGTCTGAAGAAATTCACCAACTACTCCATGGAAGTACTGGCCACGACTAATGGAGGAGACGGCGTACGATCAGCACCCATCCACTGCCAGACTGAACAGGACGGTATGAATATGACTATAATATTACAATTTGGACATCTACAAGGCAAGAATGAATAGCCTTTCATTGGCAGAGTATTTACCACCCTGGTCTTCATATCCACCTTGTATTTTGTGATAGCAAATATTTAAGTTGCTACATAGCAATTACATCAGCATTTTTAATGTCAAGTTATAATCTATGTAGCTTGATATAACCATATATGAGATAAAGTACAATAATTAAAATTTTATCAAAATTTTGATGGTTTCTTAGTAAGCGTTTCTAAATATTACGTATGTATAACATTACATGTATCAAATCGAACACCTCTAGTACCGGAAGCCCCACGAGCGGTAAAAGCAGTAGTTATGGGACAAGAATCCATTTTGGTGTCATGGCGAGCCCCCGCCCAACCCAACGGAGTTGTCACACACTACAACGTCTACACGCAGGCACAGAACTCTGAGCCCCACGCCAACAAGGTACTCAATAAATAATAACCTAATATATGTTTACGGGTTACCTTGTAGTAAATAAATGATAAGCCCCATATACGAGCTAATCTCTATATCTGTAAAGGATTAGTTTTACAAAATTTAACTTTACCGAAATAAAGAAGTATTTTATATGGATTGGAATTCCATAATAATCTACTAAATGAACAGGTCCCAGCATCTCAAACAAGCTACTCTGCCACTGACCTGAAAGCCGGCCGTTATGACTTCTGGGTGACCGCCTCGACTATCATTGGAGAAGGACAACCCTCAGCCACCGCCTCCTGCAGCCCCAGCGATAAAGGTTTTCATTGCTCTATATACAGTATACTAACTTAAATTTAAATCTGGAATAATATAGATCAAATATAAGCCTACATTGTTAGAAAAAAAAAACAAAATTCATTAATAAATTGCAACAAAAGAAAATGATATGTTATTTGTTAAAATAGTAATTGCTAGCTCGATAATAATGTCAACTAGCTTGGTAAGCAGCTAGTTTTAATACAAATTTATTGACATATAACTTTAGATTGTTCTTATGTTTACAGTGCCAGCCAAGATCGCTTCTTTCGACGAATCCTTCACAGCTACATACAAGGAAGATGTCAAACTGCCCTGTCTCGCCGTCGGTGTACCTCCCCCGAATATTCTGTGGAAGGTATGTTGAATATATATAAGAAAAACATACTCTTTTGAAATCTATAAAATTTAAATTAAAACAATATGAATGAATGAATGAATGAATGGATCCTTACTTAAATCGATTCGAATATTTTATTTCTAACTATCGAAACC
>DVQP01001592.1:0-14983 GCA_018231745.1 Danaus eresimus
TACACCTGGGTCGTAAGTCCCAGGCGCTGTTGAAGCTCCTCTCCCTGCAACGCAACGGACCCGGCACCCGCACGGTGAATCCATGGAATGCTGAGAGGTTTCGTCTCGTCTGTCCTTTTTCGTTATAATTATGATTTAAAGTTAATTACATGTACACTTTTTTTCTCCTTGCATTAATACGAGTATATTTCCCTTTTACCCCCTTTCCGCTAAGTAACGAAGCAGTCAGGCATTCCGCTCAATACATTTATCGACAAACGTCACTACCGCTGCGTGACACTTATGTAAATATTTAAATACGATCCAGTACAAGCTATGAATATTTTAAACTCTAAGTAAACCACTCGGCTTTGTACGCTCCAAAGATTGCCAGACATAAATAAAATAAAACATTGCATTACTGTGAAGCCGGTAAGGCTCAAATTCTATTATATCAACGGCAGAGAGATCTTTGCATTTCTTTATATCTATGCATAAAATGATTCGGTAAGTGTTGGCAAATTGGGATCGATATTAAAGTGACGAGTTATGCTGATTGGATTTTTTCAAGTGGTTGAAGGGGACGATGAATAATTGAGTGCGATTTACTTTTATGAGTTTTCAACAATTTCTGTTTTGAATTATATTTGCAAAAATGATTTTTAATTTTTTTTTTAATAACTTTTCAAAAGTCGTATCTGAGATAAAATCATTCATTTACATTTAATATTTTTGACTCGAATGTACAAAAGAATTACTGTATACAATAAAACGTTACGTTAAAAACACTTAAAATTACAACCAACAACATTGCTATCTTAATTTTTAGGGCGCTATTTAACAAAACGACAGATAATGAGAACGAAGAGTGGTAAATAAGTGTCCGTCCGTGCCGATATCAATTGATCACGCAGATTCCTGAGACTGCTCTCAGGGAGTCGGTTCATAATCCACTCCGAGTCGAGTGACACTCGCCTATCTTTCCGGTTTCAATCTTTTGTCAGGCGCACTTTGAGTTGCGACACTCGACACCGGAGAACGTCTTTGTTACAATGTACCTGTGATAAGTGATGGGATGCTATTGAGATAAATGTAATCCAATATTACATTTACTTTGTTATTCTGCTATTATGGAATGATAATGCTTTCATGGAATGCTTGTTTTTTATCAGATTTGAATGTACCGAATACCTTGTTCCACATATTTATTATTAAAAACGATTCAGACTACATTTCAACGAGCTACTAGACTAAGACCAACTTTAAATGTGGTATTGAAATTATTGATGATATCCAACGTAAAAACTCACGGTTCCAACCAAAGTGAAATGTAGATAATGATTCTTTAAAAAGCCACTATCCCAGGTGGTGACTATGACAATATAAAGTATGCAATGTGGGTGATCGCTATGGAACCTATTAAATATTTAAAATTTAAATGCAAACATAATAACATTTTGATTAAAACTAAAGTAAAACGAATATATTTTCGGATTTACTACGCGACATTTTATTACTTTAAAACTACATAATCCCGACGTTTCGGTTACTTTACAGCAACCGTGATCACGGTCAGACGAGAGTTTTGATTGTTGATAATGAATCATACTTGTTTCGATACCACTAGTAATATTTATTACATAAATGTATCCAACGCAATACACTTCTTAATTTTTCTTCGAGGACGACCCTTCAAAGGAAATGTTATCTTATGTTATCAACAAAAGAAAAAGCTATAGGTTTCAGATGGGTACATGCTTATTGATAGCAATAAAGTGTGATAAGAATATCTACACGTGATAGGTGAACGGTGAGCGAATGGCATTGATCATAATATCGGCGGAGGCTTACAGAGTGATAAATGGTCGGCAACAGCACTAGCGGGAATGCGGGATGATGGCGCCGCCATTTTTAAATCGCTGTCACATTCGCGTTACAGCCATAATGGTTTCACCGAATAGATTTAGCCTTTTAAATGTCCTTTTATATTTACAACGTTTCAAACGGACATATTTATGTAATATTTTTTATTTATTTATTGTATATGTAATTCATCTAGACGAGCGTTTAAATATTCTCCACCACGTGATGAGTATACGTGATGAGTATATATTAAAAAAATATGTTAAAAAAAAACATTTTAATGGAACAAAATTGGGAAATGCAAAGAGATCTGTTATGGATATCTAATTTATGAGTCATCTCTTATCGATATCAGTATGGTATTGAAGCAGCAATTTAAGCCTAAGCACCTGAATCTAAAGAATCTTCCCTGCACGCGTCAGGCTCAAGGACCAGCTGCCGGCGAGCCAAATGCCAATGTATCCAGTAAAGTGAAGCTACAAGCTTGGAAATTCAGCATTTCGCCAATAGTTTCACACACTGTAGTGTCTCGTGTCCGTAGATTCCAATGAAAATTTAAAAGGTTTACCAGTAAAAGAACATTTTAGAGGATTGGTTCAAATTAAGTTCGTCAATAATGAAAGTCATTGACGGACCTAATTAAAAAACATTAGAGCTATTATATCAACTATTGGGTTGCTAAATATTTAACTTACTTATCGGGTTGCTAATACCAGCTGGGCGCTGCTTTATAAATATCTGTGAGAGGAATCTTAAAGCTATCTATTAAACTATTGTAAATTATGAAAATCTTAAATGGAATGTTAATTTTAAACGTAATTTAATTAAACTGGCATTGTCCCTTTTCCACCACCACCAGCCAGGGTTAATAATAAACGAATTCCTCGAAATAAATTATTTATTACTTATCAGAAGTAATATCTACTGATATTGTCTGTTTTTTGAAAATCAATGAAGCAGATAGGAAATTAAAATCATCAATCAAACTAAAAAATACAAAAGCCCCGTTTCCCATTGTCGCCGATATGTTTGCGCAAAAACGACTTTGTCGCATCACAGTCAAAGTAATAAAAAATCTCTTCAAGGATGTACAGCGGCTGGAAATCTTAAGATTAAATTGTAATTTTGTCTCATAATAAACCGCTATACATACATTTAGCAGTATGTATATTTATCTTTGTTAAAAAAAAATTTCATAGACAATTTCCACCGAAAATATTGAAATTAAGTTGTGTCATTTCATATTGATAGAACAGTGATGATAGTTATGAAAAGTTTTTTCAAGTTCATACAAAACTTTATATGGGATACTTTTAATATTAGTGCGAGTGTTTTACCATTTATGTGATTTGTCTCTTCTAGATAGTATGCATTGCATAGGCTGGTGCGATGAGCCAGGCTTTGTGATAGGACGTAATACGCACACAATTGGTTATTGCTTTGCAATGACTATGCGGTTTAAGACAGTCATGACTGTTTCCTAAGTGGAAAATACTACCTTTGTATGAACTCAAAATTAAAATGTTGAAATGTCAACAAGTATTTATTTTATTATAATAAGCTTTGTAGTAAGCTAAGTTATATAGCTAGCTAAGTAAGTGGGCGTTAAAAATATCAATGATTATCTAAAGTGTCAACAATGTTACATTATCATTTATATAAACATATATTTAATTTAGAATGTTTACATGTGTTTTTATACGTACGGGCTAATTTTTTTTTGCTTACAATTAATACTCGTATGAATTTAAAGCTAGAAAAATATCATTATTATTGTGACACAAACTTGATGTGATCTTTTAATGTGGATATCTAATGAGTATTTTTTCTAACATTTATATAATCTGTGCGGTCTACATACAGCGAATTGGTTCAGCGACGAGGCGGGAAGGGTTCGCGATCCTCAATGATTCAACAGTTTCCATTGAAAACTTTATTCCAAGATTACTCCGTTGTATAAATGTAATAAGCTTTGCAGACGAGATTAGACCCCAAAATTTCACTCAGGCATTAATGACATTTTCAGTTGGCACGCGGGGGACTTTGTTGCTTGTCGTGCTGAGACAATGATTTTGAAAGTCATTTCGCTAAGTTAAACTGTCTAGATTTCGTCATTAGATTTCATTATTAATTATCTTCATGATTACAAAATCAATTAAGTTTTTAAAGATGAGTTTTGATGATTGCTAGCGTTAAGTATTGTACACTCCTTGTTGATCTAATCAATCATATTAGTTAAGTTGTGACTATGCTCAAGAATACGTAGCTGTATCAGCGTCATGAAAATAATTCGCATCGTTTTAAGAATGATTTCTTAAATCCGTCGAAACCCATTCCCGTTGTTCATCGGTCGTGCATGAAATTTACATGGAATTTTGTACTTGTAATAAAGAATGATGAATTGGGGCCGCATTGGTAATTATGGACAGTGAGCGAGCGCGCCGATATTAAATTGCGAAATTCAATAATTTGATATTTTTCATTTTGCTCATATTATGAAAATACGACTGTTTACTAAAATATATGCAAGGGCATTTTGCTTGCCAATATTAACATTGAATGAAAAGAGATAACGTTAACTGAGAAAGGTTAATGAAAAAAATGTTTTATACTTTTGTACTATTAACTTGACTTTTGAAGAGAAAAACTTTTTTTTTATATGTTTGAATATAATGTAGTTTCATATATATTTTATCGCAAAACAATTAAACACCGAGATCTAAGGATGGAGGATAGTGTCCAATGTAGAAAAATGTATTAAATTGGCTACTGTATTGTATTTATATGGCTAATGGTTTTCTGAGCGTAATTGGTTTTCATTCGCGCGTTGATTTACGGACCCCAGTTGAGGCATGGATTTTTGTCACGATACCATTTCGCCGACACGATTACACCAAGTATCTGAAGGTTTTCCCTGTTTTCTTATATTTTTATTCCGTGTGTGCTTTATAAATCTGCTTTGTAGACATAAATCTAAGTGGGATTATTGAGTAGAATTAAATTGTTAGTGTAAAAAGCAAAACTATATAGACTGCAACGTTAGCTTTAGTGTCAAGGAATCCAGTGAAAATAAATAATAAGTTTTAAGCTTAAGCACTGGGTATCCTTGACTGTTGAATTACCTAAGTACTTCCTCTGAAGATTAGCAGGTTACCTTCTTTCTTCATGACATTCGCGAAGCCGGAGCTGTACTACGGAAACTAATATATATTTAGTCTTCAGTTTTCTAAATAGGCAACAATTTTAACAGTAATTCCTTGCATTTCTAACATCTTTTCAGATATCCTCATCAATCGAATACAGACAATAAAATGGATTAAAAATCCTACTTTAACAATCATAATTTATTATAATTATTTTTTAAATCAAACTATAATATTGTAACAATACAATATTCAATAAATATTAAGTTAGTTTAAATATTTTAATTATTTCTTCAGATAATAATCATAGCAGACTTTCCATAAAATCTCTCATACAAAGTGATGTTTAAGATAATCGTGTGTAAATATTTAAGTGAAACAAATTTTTTGGGATACGACGCGTTTTTTTTTAATTTTATTTCTACATGATCCCTAACAGTTTTGATGACACTTTCTTTTAACTCCTCCAATACACTACATTACTACACAAACTACGTTACGCTACATCTGCATACGAGATCATGCATATACAGTAAACAAAAAGTCGTAGAATCCGAAAAAACTTAGTATCTGTTATGCAGGTTGTTAATTTTTTATTGTATTCACTGTATTGTATTCACATTATACGTTGATGTAGCCATTTCATTGAACTCTGCGAAAAAAAATGCAATCTTAGGAATATAACACGTTATATAACGCGCTTTACGTACACATATATGTTAATATGTTAGAGGGGACAAAAGGGGAAAATTAAGGAAATAATAGTATCGTAATAAATATTAATAATTTACTATAACCACCAATTTATTTTTATCATATTAAAAATACATACATAGAAACATTTCTTAAATTCTTGCTTTTTAGTATCCTAATTGGTTCCATTTGGGAAAAAAAGTAATATAATGCGAAACTGATAGGTTTTTTTGAAGACATACTAAACACAGTTTTGTGAATAGTAATGCCTCGTTTTCTAACTGTTGTGACAAAATTAGGTTTCATAGATTATAATACGTCAAAAGCAAAAAGCTGCTATTGATAAGAACAGCTAACAGTTACAACAGGACTTAAAGAGCAAAAGTATTTAAACAAGTCTCTCTCTGTAACATTTCCATTAGCCGTAACACGTGGTGTATCAGAGGACTAAGGAAAACTCGTTAGAAAGGGTTATGATACGTTTTAAAATTATCAGTTTCTTGTTAATTCTTAATTTACTGCTCCGATGGTGACTGCTCGGTAATATGATTGCAGGAAGCTGCCGCCGGCTAAACCGTACTGGACCATATATCAAGACGCTATCAAATTTTCCTAATACCTTACCGTGTTGTTTATTATTTCAACTATAAATTATATCACTATAAAACAAATATTAATACTTGTTATATCTTAAATTAATGAAAGCGAAAATGTACTGCCTTCCTGATTGATAGTAATCTTTAATAAAGTATGAGTGGGTGAGACATCCGAAATGGAACGGAAGCCGCTCCCGGGAAAGGGTTTACTTAGTAGCCGCTTCATTAAATAACTTTTATAATGTCATCAATAACATACGATATTAAAAAAGCTCATATGATATTTATAATTAATTAATAACACGACATGCTGTTGACCTAGCAATAGAATAATAAAGAATATATTCGCTATATCGATTTTAAGATCGTAGCCAAATCAAACTTTATATGCAGATGTTTCTATATTAATTAATAAACATTAAAGCATCACTGACAATAGGGCAAAAGTAATAATTGTGTAGCAAGGGTAACGGTGCCCGAAGGAGCAGACCGGAACAGAGTCCCTAATCCCTCAGACGAAACTTAGAATTTATAAGCTACGTCATATCTTAGTTAATAATTCTAGAAACATCATTAAACAGGATGTGGTGCGTTCCGCAAGGATCGGATAGTTATTGTTACGTAACTCAAACCCGTCCGTGATATTGTTAACTTATTTATTTGAACGGGATAACTGCAAATTATCAAACATAACTAATATGAAACGAACCATCACATTATACTTATTACGGAAATCATCTAGATTGTGCTATGTACTAAAAGTTCAAACGTGTATATTCTCAAAGAAGCAGGCACCTCGTAATACATTTAAGTAACACAAACTTTAATTATATATGCACGTTCAGTGCGCTGTACAAGTTGTGATTGCATCCTCCATAACTTTGCAGCGTACTCGATACCTTTTGTGTTTGTGGGGCTGCCTTTGAAAGCCACCAACTAGTGCGTTTACTCAACACTCCCTATATATTTTCCCATCTAGCTTTTTCTTCATATATTTTATCAAACATACTTTTTTAAGTAGCTGTTAAATTCTTGTTCTTCGTTTGTTATATTTATGATTACCTTTTTTTATAAAGATATCGAGTCAAACAAATACTCTTTACGTAATTTTTGTACCAAATATAAAAAAGAACATGATTAATAAACTATTATATTGTTATCAAAGTATAATTGTATTTATCCATATAATATGACCTAATTATATTCCCAAATAGTGAAATTTTTTATAGTTGACTATTAATTATTTACGTTACTATGACGACCTACGCTTCATATTTACATTTGTATCTGAATTTGATGGTTACTACCCTCGTGACAATAAAATATTCGGGACAAAATCGATGACACATAAAATTATGACATCAAGTTATAGTGTCTACAAAATGCGACGCTAAAGGCAAAAGCGATAATCTCCGTCTCAGAGCTGAGTTAGACACCTTGGATAGACTAACGAAGTTCTTATAATCCCACCTCGTTCAACCCCGGTCTCCCCCTGTAATCGAGTTATTGCCTTGCATCTCATGTCTTACGCGCCCCTGCAGACTAATGGTGTTTCGATATTAAATGTTTTTTTTTGTTACAAGTAATGTTTACTTATTAGTATATTTGTATTGGGATACGGATTTGTTGCTGTTAATTACAAAAGACACAAAGGATTAAGATCTAAAGTAATCTAGTTAATAAAAATGTGCATTAAAGCTATAGACATTAAATATGTGTTTTATTCTGGCACACAGCCCAGAGGGCGGGATAATGGCGGGCTAATGGCGGCAGACACGCAACTTCTTGTACATTGCAATTGGTCACCTACTATCGCATTAACGGTCTATTTCAGAGATTGTTTCGAGTGGATTTCGTTTTGAAGTCCAAAAATATATAAAAAATTATAAAGTCAACTCTAGTCTACAACTAATCTATTCTACAAATTTTATTCTACTCTAACAAATTCGTTTTAGTCATTTAAAACTTTCATTAGAATAATAACTGCAAATAACGATAATAAAGATAAAAAATATGCTTTATGTTTTCCAATAACAAAATTATTGTAAAGGACTAAAATAGATATATTATTAACATGAAAATAAACCTTAAATTAACGACCAGCGAAGAGATTCGATTTCCAGACCTCAGCCTTTGAATACGGCTTCAAAATTTAGTTATAATTTCTGAATTCTAGCACAGTGGCATGCCTGCATGACAAACAGTAGCGACAAACAAACGGGCATTGTGTGCACGAAGAGTGCTCTCGTTGCACCGCCACTGAACATGGCCAAGTCACAAGAGACTAACGTAAAATTAGCCTTTACACAATCAAACTAAAGTTTTGTTTAAAATTCATTATAATTATTTCATAAACTTAAGATACGATTCTGGGTTGGCTTTACTATACGAAAACGTTTGATTTGATATACAATATGAAACATTTTATTCTAAGACTTTTAAGATTTTGTGGGAAAAACACTGTTACTTATAATCTGAAATACCATTGTGATTTTTTTGTGAGAATGTCATGGTTACCTGATTTCTGCAATTTGGTCTTTAATTATTGCAAACGTGTTTTTATTACAATCGATTATAAGGTAGACAATCTTCTAAGTAATTGTTCCTTGAAATCAAATTCATATCAAAGACTATGAAATGTTTTTTTGACATATTCAGTGATTTTCTGCAATCCGCGCATCCTCTGTATTGTACCACAAACAATGAACACAGTATTGTTGTGTTTAGTTCTGCCACGGTCTTTTGACGAAGTGCTCCAAGTGATGAACGAGTAAGCACAGTTTTGGGTATCAAAATTTAAATATTAATGCCGACGCCACTGCCAACGCAACATTTTAGGGGCGTCGGTCAATTTCCATCAATCATTTGTATCAAAAATATTGCTGCTATCAACTTCTTATATTTCATTATGCATTTAAATTATATTGAATTTTTAATTAATAATATTGCTTAGTAAAACGAAAAAACATAATGTAGAAATATATAAAGTATTTCATAATGAAATGTAGATTTCAAGCAAAGATAATTTATTTAGATTTGTATATAATAAAGGGTAGGTGAAAAGTATTTGAATTATTGTTTAGAACCATTGAATAATATAACAGGGTCCACGTCGGAACGTTTACGGCCATAATAATCATTAAATATTCCCATTTCATTGGAGCTTCGACTCGGACCTTAGATTACGATCTCTATCCTTTTATTAGGGTTCCCTAACACGCGACCAGAATTAGTGAATAGGACATTTAAATTATATGAAAAATACTGTAATAAAATAATATTATTTTAATATCACTATTATTACAAATGAATACAACGTCGCATAATTCTATAAGAAAAACAAAAAACTTAATATCTGATTGAAATAATAAAATAAATAAGTATATTATTTTTGAAATATAATAAGACTTCTATCGGTCATATATTAAAATGGAACAGAACCCTGTATTCGAATAAGAAAATTATGATTACCATTGGTCTTTATTATAAAATCATATTCGAATATACGAAAAAGAAATAAAAAAGATTTTCATAACATATAATTTTGGTAAAAAGCTTTTCGATACGAATCAAATCGTTTTGGGAACAAAAAGCGTATCGGTTTGAATGAATATGTATACTTCTATTAAAGATAGGTATCATTTAGGGTTTAAATTCAGGTTATTAAGATCAGACCTGTATCTTATAAATCAAAACTATAATTCTGTATTCCTACATATAATTAATAAGCATTTATCGAATTACAATAGTATTTAAACATAATGTATATAACATCGATAGACACTGACAGTTATATACGTCAGTGAAGCTATCCAAAAAGGTTTTATGGTAAAAAATATATATATTTTAATTTGTGTTACTGGTCACAAGTACTGGAATACACACACAGGTAAATTAATCACTTGCATGCAGGTAAAAGTGCACATGTGTGCAAGGTGGCGCGTGGGGGCAAGAGGGAGTGGCTTCGTCGACGCCTGCTCATTTTAAATTGTAATTACAATTTATTATTGTGTCTCTGTGCCGCCTTCGTTGCCGACGCCATTTTATTGAACACTTAAATCGGATTCCTGCATCTTCAATATTCTGATGGGACGAATACAATTATTGGAAAACTTTCAATGTGAGCTCCAGGTGCGAAAAATACGAATGGAAAGTCAAATGGTATTCAAAAGTATTAAGAATACATTATAAGTGAATATCAAATGATTTTTTTTCATTGATATTAATGAAACGGATACTTTGTTTGTGTTTTCCTAGTCCTTAGTCTAGTATATTAATTTGAAAAGCTTTGTGAACAGTCAAATTGTAGAATGTAATTCGAGTCAGGTTACTATAAAAAGCCTCTATCGGTGCTTGTAAATAAACAATTATATCTCATATATTATCATCCATTATATGGTTATTTGAATCAATATTCAATAAAATTAACTGATTGTTTAAAAATTATGAGAAATTGAGACTAATTCAAAGATTTTCATGAAATTTCATTTTCAACGCTACTTCCAATACATGTCGAAATATTTTTTTTTTATTTCATAACTATCGGTTAAAGCCGTGGAAAGCTAAAAATAAACACCGATCGTAATGTTCTAATTATATTTCTGTAATACGATAATTATATTTTGTAATATAAGATTGCAGCAATCTTCGATAGAGTACGCCACTAGTAAAGTGTTGTGAGTCTCGATACAAAACTTAGCTTAGCAACTTTGGAACAATTCAACAGCCTTGCCCTCAAATTCATAACAGATAAAGTTCAACCTAGCAAAACATCTTTTGTCTTTAAATAATATATTTTAAATATTTTATAACATTCAATATAATATATATATAATTATTATTGAAAAAAACCATTAATTTTCATACGTATATTAAACATTAAAAAATCTCATTTCAAATATATAAATGATTCTATCGTCTTCTCGAGAAACGAAGAGACTTAGAAATAAATTGTAAAGAATAATTTAAATAATGTAGCTCGTATACTATAAATGACTTATATATAACAAATGGAAAGCTCCTTAACTCAACGTCAGAAAGTTTCTAGAAGATAATTGAGAAACATAAACATTGCAATCCCGTCCGTCCTAAAACAAATCCAATTGTATTAAGAGCGAAGTCTTAATACCGACTAAGTATTAAATGACTGGCTACGCAAATCTAAGATCTGCTTAAACGAATTTGTCTCTCAACAAGGCGACCATATTATTTATAATTGCCTTTAGTTCTTGGAACTTATAAACTACGAAGTTTTGTCGTAGAATTTATTTATATATTTATGTAATATTTCTCAAACTAGTTGCTATGTTTTTTTACCAATTTTGAGAGTTTTTCTTAAAAACATTACTTTTTATATGAACCAAGTTAGGTTCCTTTAATTTAGAAAATTAATTGTTTATTAAATAATATTTTATTTTTATAGATATCCTATAAATTAGTATTATCCACAATTATTGAATTTTAGTTTAAATAACAATAAACATAAATCTAGAATATACTAATAATAAGAAGTTTTTTTAAGGTTATGAAGGAATCTAAAATGTAAATATGATTTTTTTTAAGGAAATTGGCCTTAAAGAAAGATTTGAAAATAATTATTTGGAACATATATTGCTATTTCAAAATTATTCAAAAGTAACCGAAATGTAAGTTAAGTTAAGGTGCTTACTAAATATACTTTGTTAAATTTAGTTCGTCTATAATCAAATAATTTTAAACTTTTTCATGGATACTTTATAAATAATTTAATAAACATACAATTTAATTGTCTTTTACATTATTCGACATCGTGTTTCTTTAGATATTTAAATTCAGATTGTATGCAAATTCAAATAACAGCCCTTTCTCTGAGGGTTAAGATGTTTTGGCAGCTGAAATGTTGAGCAATCGCCTTTCAGTCTTATCAAATTGAAATGAATAAAGATCACCATATAAACGTACCGCATCTATTTAAACAAAATGAAAAATTTCATACATATGTAGTATATGAAATACTTTCATTGGTTAACACATATTATTTAGGAAAATTGAATTATTAAAAACATTACATTTTTATAAAGATGTTTAACTATTGACAGACTAAACTCCCCAACAATAAACCTTACAAGACAATAAATATGGCCATACATCAAGTGGGAACATTGTTCAAAGTTATTTAATTATGCTAAGGAAAAACTAATCCGACGGTAGAGAACGAAAATTACATGCTCCGACGACAGCTGCTTGTATGTGTGCATGTATGGTATACAGCATGTTCATAATAAGATCAATTTATATAAATATTTAGTTTATAATGTTTCAGAGGGGATGTTATAACTTATAGCAGTAACACGCACAAAGGATGACCTAGTTTGTGATCAGAATATTATTAATTATTATTAATATAAAAAAATATGCAGAAACAACTTCTTGACCAAAATGTGACTCAAATATTTTAAAACATACTCAGTAAATACAGTAAAACAAAATTAGGATATTTTTAAAATTTAATAGTATTTTATTAAATCAAACCGACTTAAAGTGGTTTGGTTTATTTTAATTTTTTAATAAATTAAACTGATGTCAAAAAACATCAGCCTGTACCTACGCCATACTTCAATAGAGACTAAAGATGGTGTCTACGGTAGGTGTCTTGCGAGACAATATTTATGCCTGCAATATTAAGTCGTGTGTGACTTCTATTAACGCGAGAGCATTTCCAAAAGTCTAACATGATTCATGCTTTCTTTATTAAGTGATGTTACCAGTTACAATGTTACCTGTTAAGCCATAAACTATGCATTAATTTATGGGGTTAGTTTATGGTACACATAAATTATATTTCAAAAACCCGTTCATTTATCTGTTACGTGGCAATCTAACCAGTTCTATCGTCTTTATTACTTTAATATCTTTATTATTTATATTATGTGACGAAATTAAAGCGCTATATTTATTTCTTATAATATAAAATCAAATTTTTATGTTTTCAAAATACATTCCCAAAATAAAATCAACGGAAAGGTCAAATAGCAATGAGCGGAAACCTATTGCTGTCCGAAATAGTAGAGGGATAACGCGTCCACAGCCGCCTGAGGCAGATATAAAAATCATTCATATGGACGGAATAAAATTGCATCCCAAATAACCTGGTGCTCATCGCCCGAAAATCTATTAGCAATAAATATGAAGTTTTTCGATTTAACGGGATTTAAAATTGCGGAACGTAAATCGGAAAGTTGCTATGACTTTTCTGGTTTATAACATTTCAGTTGAGGCCTTCGGTCTCTCATCATTATAGTACAATCTCATTTCATATTTCCAATTAGTATTAAATAATATTAAATGAATTTTTCATTATATTTTTTTAGTATATTAGCGTAAAAATATTTTTTTTAGGAGTTCTTATAAGTGAAGCGTATGCCGATGCCTTTAGTTATATATTTTGTGATATTTTTTATCAATGTTTTAATAAAATTAAATCTCTTTTAAACATTTCAAACATTTTAGCTCCGCTTAAGATTAGGTTTGCATTATAACAATTTCAGTGACTACAGAAAATAAAGTCACAATGAAAATTAAGAAACGTATTTTGTGTTGTGTTGTTGTAAGAATCTTTTAATGAACATTCTTGGGACGTCATTACATACTTTGTACGTCAGTAATGGATAAGTGTAATGGATCATACTAACCAAAATGTATATTCATTCAATTGTTGAACCACAAATATTTTTTTGTCAATTCCCATAAGCTTTTGATATATTAACACTTTTCTATAGTGTGTAGTAGCTGAATGCCATTAAGGAAACAAAAGATTTGAAACCATAACAACAATAATAATTGTATTTTATAGTCATTTAATAAATTTTAATAATATTAGAATACAAAAACAGACATTTACATCAGATAGTATTGTTTTTGGGATCTAAATAATTATTCTTACTGTGATATAATGGAATCAGAACAAACAAGTACTTATTGTGACTTTCGAAAATATTATATTGTGAATAACGTGATTTTTACATTATACTTTAAGTCTTTCGTTATCACTCAAAGTTTGTTGTAAACCAAATTAATAAAATGAAAGAGAACTCGCAAGTACTGGAGGAGAGAATTAATTTTGTTTTATCCTATAGAGTTTGAAGAGAAAAATGTATTTGTTTTTTAATATCATAAAAACGTAACGAAGGTTGTTTTGTTATTCGAAGGAAACAAAATGAGAATGGATATATATTCTTTTATTTTATGCTTCTACAGATGTCTATTGAATTTGAGTTAACTTAACTAGGTTGTGTACTACAAGTTTTTAACTATTTTATAACTATATAATTCCGACCTTTCGGTTCCTTCACACATTACAGCAACTGTGATCCGGAGCAGACGGGATGAAAGTGTCTATAGATATATATAAATTAAGAATAAACCTATTTCGTTTGTGAAAACATATTTTTGCTTTATCCGATTAGAAAGCTAATAAATAGTAATTTATCAATTTCATTAAGAGATTCTTTTCTATGTCGGCCACTTAGATATTTTTAATATTTTAACAGTATCAATTATCACTCTGGTTCAGAACCAAGACTGGCAGAAGCATATGTAATAATATCAATGATTTTCTTGTCTACTCATTTAATTGAGATTAACGTTTTCGGATATCACTACGCGTTTTTTATTACGTAAACTTTACTTTCATTTAAGCTTCGTACATACTATATGTATGTTTATATTCGT
>DVQP01001593.1:0-14981 GCA_018231745.1 Danaus eresimus
TTTTTAGATAAAATAAAAAAAATACATATAGCTTGCAGGTAAACTCTAATGGACATAAATAATAAATGAGATATATAATTAAAATAAAAAAAAATATTTCAGAATTTTGTAAAAATATTGTGGCTCCATATTCAACTTACATTTGAATATAAACTGTTCTAAACTTATTAATACAGAGACGACATACCCGCTACATTCCTTAACTTAGATATAAATTGTTTAACAGACACAAATACCTTCATATGTGCTTTTATTTCTAAAAATAGTATTGAGGTGTTGGACTTAATATTAACAGTGCACTTTAAGCTATTAAATTAATATTAAATAAGTAGGAACCAAAAAATCTACCACTACTCGTTTTGGCTTGGTACTTTTAAAAGTGCTAATTAGGGTTCAAAACAAAAAGAATTAGTGCGTTAAAAATAAGATATAATAATTAACTATAATCGCAATCTATCATATCTGTCAGTGATAGCATACACGAAAGAAAAAACAATTGTTTTACCTTACTGCCGCGGGAACTACACGCAGTTTTGGGACAAAGTAACAAATATCCACACATAATTTCCGGTCATTCGTGTGTTTTGTAGGATTCACTTGAAAATATTTATAAGTATTGTATTGTAAAATGAAAATTAAAAATATTTGCATACTAAGCAATCCGAAGAACACCTAAACATCCATAACACAATGAGTATCGTATATTGTGAATACTTTTATATAATTATTTAACTATTTTAGCTAAATGCTGTATTCTACCTAATAATTAAGAGAAACACTTACCATTTCATTCAGTATTAAATACATTACGAGTTTCAAGGTCCTTTAGCTCATACATGTGAACACTCCAAGATCGTGACTATCTCGAGAAGTTCGCCGAATAAATTAGGGCGAATTGTGGAGCAGGTAAAACGCCTGTTATCTCCTTCGTAATTTTACAGCTTCTGGGACAAGATCTTAAGAGCAATTATTCCGAAGTCAACTGAAAGTAAAAATTACCGTCCTAATCGGGTTTTTTTTCGCATTGAAATTTAAATGACTGTTACAGACCCATTTATATAAAAAGCTATGGTCAGAATTATTGTATTTAGCGTTTAATTATCTCACAATAGACCAAGATTCTATGTAAAATAGGTCGGGTTTTCCACTAAATATCAAAGTAGCCTCTGCGTCTCATTTACTTACAGTCCTAGTAGTACGGTCGGTACGTGTATCTACAAAGAACATAAAATAGGGTTCAAGAGAGGATGGGAGGGCAGCACCGCTACATCATTACGAGGCCCCGCGTCATTTGTTTATTAAACACCCTCTGAGGTGGAACAGAATAATGGCAACGTAGGCTTTGTCACGGGAGTTTTCCCTTGGAATTAAATTGAAATGATGATGCGCTTCACTCGCCGCACTTCGGTTTCCAACCCCCGTTATTAAGTTCCCTACGTCTTGAGGTCAAAATGAATAGGTTTCTTTAAAAGCCCGCTAGTATGCCAGCTGTCATAGATATGAAAAGAATTGGGTTGAGTGGTCCTCCGGCGTAGCCGAAAAAGTGAGGAGACTGAAAAATGACACCATTTCTTCCTGCGTTTTGAAGTAGTATTTTGTGTTATCGCACCCGTTGCTTGTATTGTTCTACAGTAGTCCTGTCCCTTAACTTCTTGTCAACTTTACTGACAAACAATCATTGTAATAGTCTATTATATTTGAAATAATTTTAAATCGTGTTATAAATACAAACACCTCATGCAGGATCTAAAGTGTCATGCAAAACTCATTATGACAGAGTGTCGCCATATCTTTGTGCTGATGAAATCTTAAAATTAAATTTTCCTAAGCTCAATATTATTCCATGCTCGAGCAGGATATATCAAATACATTGTATTAATGTTGCCATATTAATCATTAACAAAATAGGAAAGCGCAAAAAAATGGCAAGACAACCGTTAAGGCGTGAGTGATGATCTTTTATGTTATGTGAACAAATCATAAGTTATACATATCACTGCACAGTGTCAAATGTAAATAGTTTAGATATATTAAATATAACTAAAAAAATACTTTTTGTGCATTATATAATAAATATATAATATATATAATAACTATATTTAACACATTTCTTTTTCTTTATATTTATATTATATTTTAAAACCAAATAAATATTATATTTTATACACTTTTAATATTTTATAAAAGAATTTTAATTATAAAGTTGTTAAAAGTATGAACCCTCCGTATATGTAATCTGTTGTAGATTATTTTATAATTGGCTGTCTGAGGTTAGGGGATTGTTTCAATTAAAGGTTCAATTAAACATATATTTAATATAATATAAAAAGCAATTTATTTTTGAAAGTTAATCATGTTTCTATGGCTTTAACATATTGCACTGGTTAATGCAAAGAATGCTGATAAGTGACTTAGAATGTTGCCTCCATTGGTCTTAAAATAATTATATCATATAGGGTTACACACTTGACCTAATTTAATTACTACAACCACAATTCATGACAAAAAACCATAATCAATTAAAGTTTATATATGTAAATGAAAACTAAAAGTAACATTTGAATAGTAACCACGGAACATTATTGTTTCCTTTATAACAACGTTCTTAATCCTATTTCGAATAATAATATTATATTGTATTCTAAAGAACAAGGTTTTATAAGATGTTTGACATAAACCATTTTTTAAATTATGACAAATCTGCCTATTTATTTAAAACCTACATAAATTGAAAGTGAAATGTATATTCTTATCTGTTCGCTGTTTCGGTGAAAGGTGGTTACTAATCCTAATCTAACAATTAACTATTCATTTAGGACTTTCTTATAAAGAAAAACATACATATAAGTATACATTACATAAAATAGTATTTAATCCCTCCCAAAAATAATTATATATTATCAATTAATTTAAACGCATAACTGTGTTTTAGATATTTATTTTTAAAGTCATTATATATTTTTACTTGTGATGATCCAGTTTCAAAAGATCATTTCATTAGTATAAAAAACAGTATTTATCAAAAAGTAACTTAAGTTACCTAGATATGGCTTAATTATTATTGTTTTCAATATCCATATTATAGCCAAATAATTACGTAAGCTCGTCCGTACATTCATATATAATTTTCAAAGTTGGGGAACCAAAAACATAAATCACATATTCATCTACTAATTAGAAAACACGGGTTCGAAGTTTATCCAAGTAAAACCACTGTCAAAAGTTAGTTTGATATACGCGTAGGAGTGAAAGAAAAATATTTCCTATAAATATAATAGCGGTTCCATTAATATTTATTTTGATAGTGTATTTAAAAAACTATTGAAATTTTATAGATTTTATCTGTAATCAAATCTGTTATAAGTGTAAGAATATTACACTTCAGTACAGCCAAGTCAAACGTGTGTATGAAATATCAATTTGTATCAATTACGACTTAATGATTTATATACTGTGCTAATGATATTTAAAATATCAGTTTTTTCTCAAGAAGAAAGCTATAAAAGTTTATATTAAATATTGACAAGCTATATAAACATGAGGTGTAGATGCATCGCATTGCATCATAGCACATTTCCTGGTACAAAATCAGATCTGGAGTCGCGAACGGGCTAAAGTAGAAAGCCGCAAGTACAGACATAAATTCAAATAACATTCTCGCTGTTATAAGTACGGAGGAATCTTCATAACTGCAGGACGCTGTAATTAACTATTTATAAATCTATAAGCTTTAAAAGGTACTATTATTTATAAAATAATAAATTTTCGAGTTAATATAATATTTAGTGGAATGCTTTTCACTGTGAAATAAATGATGACAATAAATGTTTATTGTTTTAAAATGTTTTCATGTATTTTTTAATTTTTACATTAAAATCTATTAACAGAGAACCAAAGAGGGCGTGGTTCCTAAGATTGTAAATCTTGGCCGACGTGAAGAGTAATTCTTATGCAGTACCTTTTGTTTTCGACAGCCGAGAAAAAGTCCAAACCTCACTTGACACCATTCACCTTACTTAAATTAAAACGACGATATTTCAATATTCCATATAATGAATTAAATTTTACTTTTTGTGTTACATAATGGCTTGTTGAGTTTTTATATATTTTTTAGTTTTGATTGCTCTTAAGAGTCCTGTTGGAATTGGTTTATGTTTTATATTTACTCTCAATGTTTGATTCAAAATCTTGTTATGATTAGAGCTTATCCAATGATATGATAAAGTGAGATTATCTAACACTAACCATATTTCTTTGGCGTGTGTTGTTATTAGAACTCCAATTTAACATACTGAAAACGACTGGATGGAGCTATAACGATATTGCAATATTCGTATAATTTCCCATGGTGAATATTCCACATACGAGAACTACTTTTCCCATCGGGTGAGCGCAATGGCCGTGGCAATGCACTTTCACTGACCCCTTGCCTCCTCCCACGGACTGCATCTCTTTCACACATATTAATTCTATCGCTTCCTGTCTCACTTGCACCCAGTTGCGCCAGCGCTTCCCGGTTGCCGAGGTAATAACATTCTACGACGCTACACGACGTGGAACGGGTTCTGTCGATGACTTGGATGATTATTTGTATAAGAAACAATGGTTACCACAGTTACATTAAAGCGACTACTCTCACAGTTTTAATAATTTCTACTGAGTTTTACGCATTATACTAAAAATATAGGATGTTTTTCAATTAAGTGTAAATTTTACGGAATACTTAATATTAAAAAATGTTACGTTGTATACATAACTAGAGATTACATTACGGAGTTGGACTGCGTCTGGCCTTGAGTTGGGATCTTAAACTGTAGTCTGTTTTTATTAACTTTTTGATACAAGTGACTTAAAATTTCGATGTCTCCTTCCCAACAACTTTTATATATTTTCTTGCTATAGTAACAAATATATTGCATTGTAAGTTTACCTCACATCGCGTACACTTACAATTCAAAATGCGATATACTTACCAATTTTCCGAAAGTGAAATAACTTTCTTGACAGTGGAAACTCGAAAAGCGTTAGATCTTTCTAGCGAGCTATATTGTTTCACTATCTTCCAACGTTCCAGGTGAATAGTTACGTTGCATACTCGCAAAACTTATGTGTTACTTAAAATGTCTGTATCATGTGAGAGCAGATATTTAGGATTTTTGCGTACGGATTCGAGATCCATTAGACCCTACATACCAAGTAATGGATAACGCAGATGTATCTCAGTCCCATGCAATTTAAAAGCTGGATATATCAAGTGTTGAGCTACATGCTAAGGATATTTCGACTTTAACAATAAAATATTTAGGACGACATTCGTTAATAACGCCCTCAGGAAAACCGCGTCCTAGAGTTGCAATATCATCTTCGATACGAATTGTACCAACTTCTGAAAACGTCGATGTATTTTGAATCAGAACAGCAAGTATTTAGAGTTTACATTTGTTTGCGATGTTCAAGTTCCTTCGACTCACTGCCACTCGCAACATTCCATCGCACAATGAGTAATTTAAAAATTCAAAAACTCGTCGACGCGAGGTGTATGCGAAGTGAGGCGATTCTACAAGAAGAGCCTCGCAATTTAGACCGTTATCTGTTTACGTTGTGTAATTTAAAATAGGGCCTGAAGTTGTATATAAATAGTAAAAACTAAATATAATACGAAAAATAAAAATCTATACAAAAAATTAGCAGTAAAGCCGTTAATGGGTAAGTGAAATAACGTTTTGAATCTAGTATCAATTACTGTGAGTAAGAAATGGGATTCTTGGTACCAAAGCAGCGTTCTTAATTTTAATTGGTAAACATGCAGCTCTCCAATACCCACGAACGCCGTCCATTGCGATTACTATTTTAAAATGAAATTCTTTCGATTCATATTCCAAACTATAATTTCGCATATTTGAAACGTGTAGAATATAGCTTCACGAATTCCGAAATAGGTATTTGATTGCCATTTAATTATTCAACAATTTCGATTCTAAAACTAGGAATATGTTTGCGTTAACGATACGGTGCTGTGCATACCGAAATTCTTTAAAATAATTTTGTTATAGTTACTTCAAATATGCAATCCGCTTTAAAATATGTTTACGATATCCTGTAAAAATATATAAGCATAATAAAGCAGACAAGTATGGTATTACACAACAGCGCGATATATTGTTTGAATCACCGAATACAAATCACGAATAAATTTATGACCAATTTAATTTTATGAAATATAATTGTGTTCATTGAAGCGTTCGATAACAAAGTCGTGTATTTTTTGCTAATTACCAAAGCAAAGAGGATGGATAAAAACAACAATGCTAGATAATTTATTAATACGACAGTAAATACAGTTCTAAACGTAATCTCTATCAGTAGGTGTTAAGGTTGCCTTTTGTTTAGTGAATTTTTTTGCAGGAGTGCGGAGAGAAAACATGTAAGAGCGAGGTGAAACTGGTGTAATTAGTCTTTGGAGTCGAACCGTGAACAGACGCAGGGAGTCAAGTGGATGGTGAGGTCTGTACCGGACTGTAGCGCCGCAATTAAACGAGGTTCATACCATTGAGCTTTCTGGAGGATGACTTTTAGAAACAATACATACATAGATGGATATTCATTTTATAGTATTTATTAAACTGCTACTTTTTATCTATCACATATTTTTATATGTTATAATGATTTGATATAAAATGTATTGGATTCAGTAACGTATTGGTGATAGAATATATACAATCAATCTAATGAAATACACGTCCTTACAGAGTCACATTCACGAATATAATATGACATACAAGTATATAGTATATGTACGTTTCCGGTACCCATTCATTTCTCTCGAAATCGTATTCAGAAATTGGATGTATAGGAAAATTCCGTAAAAAAATGTTTACATGAGCTACGAGAGTTTGCAAAGCAAAAAATCGGATAACTTTGTAGATCTAGAGTTTCGCTTTGATATACTTGAAAGTATGAAAATCTTGTTGATTAGCTTCTCGGTCTCTTGCGAAGTATTTTATTTTTATTGAAGAAAAACAAGCTGTACACGATTGTAAATACTGTATCATATTCACTTGGGTTTTGCATAAACTTTATAATACTTTCGTATCTTTGAATAATATTTAATGGACGCATTTCTAATAATAAATTTTAATAAACATCTCTACGAACTGAATTAAGTTAAAAGTGGAGTACATTTTCTTGATGTTTTCCATACTCGCTAATTACCTACATACTTTTGAAATAGACTTACCGTTTCGGACGCTGTGTAGCGCCCGTTGCTGCACTCAAGTAGTGAAGATTCACTCACCTGAAATTAAGAAAATAACTAAGAAAATTTTTATATAACCGTAGTAATATCAAATTTTACTCGGATTTCTGTCATGTTTTGACCTCTATTCTTATGAATAATTATGTATAATTATATTATTATGTGCACAATGTTGTCGGAAAATTTTGTATCTGATCCCACAATGTCAAAGGTCATAGCAAAACTTTTATAAAACCAAATTGATACTTAATGTTACCTAAAGCTAATCAAAAAAATAATAAAACATACGCAATAATGATTAAAAAAAATAAATGGTAAGTTATACAACGGCTTTCTATTATTGAATCTCTTAAAAGTCGCCTTCCAGAACAAAGGCCATAAATACAATCGATAATGGGGATAGTTGTATCTTTTATTAGTTAAATCTCCAGACAAACAATTCAGAATATTAAACTCATCAGTGAAACAGCACGCGTTCTATTGAGCCCGTTGGAAACGATTCAGGGAGGCACAATCTGAGCTTAACTTCATTACGAGGATTGCTAAACGCCCCATTGTTGGTCAAGCCGGCCCGTGGTGTAAGGAATTAGATTGCAAATTATGTTTATTTATTCAAATTAGCCGTCTCAGATTTAAATAAACATTTAAATTTCAGAATGCACTCACTGTTTCAATAAATCTTTTGAAGTTTTTGTAAAGTAAATTGTTTTTAGCATTTCTGTAGATTACTGTATAAAAAACAAAATGATTGAAAGGTACTTAAAATCTCGCGCCGTTCATTAAAGCCAATAAATATTCATTATTAAGGAAACATGTCTCTTTAAGGAAATATAAGATGGATATATTCACTTCCTATGAGAATTATTAAAAAAATTAATAATTGAAATCATAACACTATTTAGATTTTTATGTTCTATAAATTATATCGTGCATTGCATGTTCATTATTAAAACATTGAACATATTATGTACTTTAATAGGGTCATAACTTTGCTTGCCTGTTTCACTTTGACTTCGCAAAGTTCTGACATCGCGTCTTCTTAGCATTGTTTAAAGTTTATTAAGTTTTGAACATTGCATGACGTCAGCCGAAGGCGGATTGGCAATGATTATCTATGCTATATTTTAATAGCTCATTATTTAAATGAATTCACTTTTAAGAGGGTAGTCAAACTCCAGCCGATCGTTTATGACTAGACAGAGCTAGTACCCATTTCGCATAAAGACTGGCTAGAATTTATTAACATAATAGCTTTTTCTTTGATGCGTATCATTCTATATATTTCTTATATATTTTATAGATAAAATCACTCTAAATCAGGACAATGCGTCGATACTCGATAACCATACGAAACATCTCCATAGGAAAAGTAGGCCACTTTACTTCATGTTGGCTGTCTTTTCTTTTTTAAATTCATAAAATGGTATTTCACTTTTCGCAGTTCATGAAAGCTGGAGTCGATCAAAACGAACCAGGATCACGATTTTGCGGAGTGAGTGATTGAATTTACGAAATAAGGCGAACGTATCCGCAATGAGACATCCCATATTGAAAGCCTCTCCTTGCTTATGGAAATATACTCGTGAAATTAAAAACGTTAATTAAAAACATTTCGAGTCTCCTGTTTATTTGTGTATCGGAACAAAGCCAACAGCGAAGTTAAGGAAATATTAATACGCAAATATACGGCTATGCTTCACATATAAGTAGTGACCAATATTGGTAATTGAAGAAATAAGAATGTCGTTTTAATACAAACTAAGTTTTAAGTTGATCTTTATAAATATTTTCTATGCGTAGCATAAAAAGATAAAATACAAATATAAACAAAATATGCACCAAAAAAAAAAGACTCGCGATATCGTCTAATTCCACAAGCATTGTTTCTTTTAGAACTTACTTGTATTTAATCAAAACAACTATTTTAGGAACTCTCTTTACATCTTTACTAACTACAAATTACTTTCTGTCTTCAAAGTTAACATTCTTGCGGTAAATAAAATGTAAGCATGGGCACTCAAAATACTCGGGGTGAATGTCGATGACGAAATCGTTCCGTCTCTTTGATCACAAAATACTTCTCGAACCAATTTTCATGGTTGTGTCACATTTTTGTCTTATATCCGGAACAAGTAGTGCCAATAAAAGATGCGAATTAAACCATAATTAAATACTGCAGTTGATAAAACCATGTTTGTTTATAACATCACCTGGAATTCAAAATATTATTATTTTTAAAGTTACTAACTGTTGTCTATGTTTATGTTTTTGCTTTCATGAATTCAAAATGTGATATAATTTATCTTAAATTATATGGCGTTTTTAAGTTTTTCGTATCGATTTCGATCATCAATTAGATGCCATTTCCAACTTCTATTAAAACCCTAACGACGTCAATAATTATTAAGCAAAAATTAAATCATGGAAATCGCTTAAACATTTTTGAAAAGACTAAAAATTTGTTTTTTTTTTTCATCAATCATTATATTTTGTGTTTGCTTATGTTTACAACTTATTTAACATTCTGTTAAAGTAGACTCTACTGTAAATGAAATATTAACTGTATAAGAGCATTAAGACTAAGTCCCCAGCATATTATTTCTTCTTTTTGTAATGTGAAACATTTTTTAAATTGAGCCATAAAGTGGAGCCTCACCGTGCTACCTGGCCAACGGTGGAGAGAATTTAATAAAGTTCCTCATGTTTTTTATTAATACCATATAAATCGGTGCTAATGTCTGTCTAAAGTGTACAATAACTCAACTTCTCTTATTCTTATTTGCTCAACTATTATAATCACTAGTACTAAGAGTTACTGTATGAAATAAAAATATTATTATGAAATATTGTAAATATATTGAATCGTAATAATAAATTTAACATATAAAGATGTAAATGAATGTAAAACTGAAAGAGCACGAACCTATATTTCGCTTCCGATAATTGGAAGTTTTTAACTGTTAAATTATTATAAATTCAGCGCATGTCTCGCTGTTATAGACCTAAGTCTCATCAAGTCAAAGCACGTCGAATGTTTATTAACATATTGACCATAAAGCGAGCGTGTATCTATGACGATTTTTTTCAATATCGAAGCAGACTGCTTTTGATCGTTCCCTTTTTTGTTCCTTTGCCTACCTATGTTGAAATATCTGTACAGACTTAATAAAAGGATCAAATTTGGTCTGTATTTAAAAAAAAATATATGCAACGTTATTTATATTTTACGTTTGTATTTCGTTGGTTATTTCATGTAACATAATATAAATAATATAAAATGTACCTTTGTGTGAATAAAAATTTTGATTTGATATTTATATGAATAAATAAAAATTATTAATCAAGAATAGTTGCTTAGACATCAGTCATGCACATTAATTTCTTCCAACAGATTTTGTTTAGAGTAAGAGAGACCAGAAATAAATCACGAAACAAAAAAATCAGAAATGAATAACATTTCGATGTGATTTCAATGTTTGTATCCAATGTTTGTTCAGCATAGACGATATAATACGAGACCGGATTCTGAGCAAACCGATATTCAAGTCCGCTTACGTGCCGCAAACACGAAGCAATAAAAGTAAATAAAACATATCGAGCTTTAGAAGTTGGGGAAGCCATACTATGTGTGAATGTGTACTACTATCTCATGTAAACGTTTGTCTTCAAATAGTATTATTTATATTTAATTTGGGATGACGTATCAGATAAAAGTTGTTGTAGACGGTTCTGTTGTAATTTTGGATAGATGGTTTAGCAATTTAAAAAGAATAAATAATAATAACTAATATTGCTGCCCACGGTAAAGACAGTATTCGCATGAAAAAAGTTTGTAACATAACGAATTTTATTAACTTTCCAAAACAATTTTGTAATGTATAATTGAATTCTAAGTCTTTCATTTACCTTGATATATAAAAATATCAGACAAACAAATAGTTTGGACTAGTTAGCATACAACAAAAAAATTGTCTTTGTCTTTTCCCATATTCCTTTTATTTATTGTTAATCTAAATATTTCAGAATGTGAGAATAACGTTGGCCGAACCAAAAAGGGGATGGAAGATTAATTGAGAATCGATACAGGGACATACCTTTGAATCTATCAAAATATATTCTGTTTGCTTCCAAACGATAACGAAGAGAATTATAACGTCAGTCACGAGTCATGATTAATGTGGACTTATGATACCTTTTACTGTTTATTTCAAAAACGGTGAATCAGCAAACTTCACAAATCAACATATCAAATGTCACCTTTCTGTTTCAAATGAATTTCTAAATTCTTTTCATCGAAGTACAAAAATAATATTGAAAGGTAAGTTAAATGTTAAATAGGCTTAAGGCTTTAGTAGCTGTATATAATAATTTATATTTTCATATGTGACTTAGCTGCTTTTAATTACATTTGGGTTATTGAACGTTTTCCCTTGATTTAGTTGTTTAGCTGACTTGGTGTATCAGATGGAAACCATATAATTTTATGAATATACACATGTTTACATTTAACTTGGTAAATGGTTATTTGTATTATATATATTTACATATATAGTTTTATTATTTTTCAGCACTATACTTTCAAAAATTCTTGTCTATCAAAACAAAACAACCATTTTATACATTTTTGACGGTTAGTCATATGATTAGTAAAAATGTATGTTGAATTATTAAAAAAATATTTATTTTATATGAGGTGAAATATAAATTACAATATCTTAAACAAAAAAATATATGTTTTCAAAGTTTTAGGTATTACCCATGGTAACATCACGTATTTGCTATCTAAAATCACTGCAGTTAAAAACATCAAAGCTTGACATCAATTAGTCGATTTTTGGTTAACGATCCATGAGGTTTATTTGGATTCAATATGCGAAGCTCGCAAAATTTATTTAAAGACAAAAATAAAATTAAATTGTGAAACACAACTTCGATTTTTATCATCAATTAAAGTTTTTTTTAATATAGTTTCTTTCCATACAACTGCCCGTTGTGACAAAATCGAAACTTTTAAAGTTTATATGTCCATGTTAACAGTATTTTTATTGCCAAATTGTTACGTTACTAACATTTCAAAGCTTATATAAGCCCAATAATTTAATTTAAAATTAAAAAAAATACTATGAATTAATATAAATATACATAAATACGTTGTTCGTTCCAATCTCTAATTTGAAAAAACGTGATTGTTTTTAATTAAAAGATATCTTTTAGGTATATAAATAGTGTATATAGTAAAGCGTTATTAAATGTACAAGATAAGATATTGCTTTTATTTTGTAATAATTATTTAGTACACAACAAAAAAAAATACATTTGGTTTTATGTTGACATAGATTGAAAAAATAAAACATTAAGAATTCTAACTCGTATCTTTATAGCATTATCTTAGTGAAAAATGTATCATAATCCTTTGTGAGGTTAAAGAACTAGCGAAGTACACAAAACTTATACGAGTAGCGACGTTGTTTTATAGTATGCGGGGACAGAGGAATAGAAGTTTGCAGTATTTGAGCTATCAACGCTTAAATTTAATCACCTCTAATCTTATACAAAGCTATTGAAAGGACACAATGGATGTTGCGTACTTGCTACTAAATCAAAACAAACTTCAGACGGGATCCCTTTTACTAACTTTCTAAATAACGGCGAACAATCTTTTTCATTAAAAATCCCCATGAACCTGATTATTATGGAAGTAAAACGCCTCCGGAGAGTTTGCGAATACTCGATTTTCGGTGAAGATTTTCGCGGGGTCAAACTTGGAAATGTTAACAGATAATTACGGCTAAGTTTTAGCTAGCACGAGACATTTAACAGATGCTTTATTCGGGAGTGCGCGGCCGCGAGCGCACAATGAATGCTAATGAGTTGACTCCTCTTGCAAATATAGCTTTTCACATCAGCACTATAAGAGCCGCTTTCGCTTGCGATTCCATTCCATTCGGGCTTTTGGGACGCACCCGTTAACACATTTGGACTCGTGTCTAAGGTTAATTAGATTAGATTCTGACAATATGCGAACTTGTTATAGAAAAACATTTTCCATATTAATTAAATTTTCGGGAAACAATGTAAAATATTACATAATTCAGCAAGTTAGAAAGTTCAAAAATTCACAATAGTTAAAAAATACCTTCATCTCTAGTATTCTCCTTAACTTCATTATTTAAGTGGGTTTAAATAGCCAAAGAGGAAATTATATGATTTTTTCATAAAACAAAATCAAAATCATAACAAGAATTATCGTCAGAAACTACTTTTATTTTGTTAGTGTGTATTTTACTTTACTATTACATTTTATGATATTTATAACTAATAATTAAGAACTAGAATCAAGTCTCCCTGAATTTGTTATTAATAGCTAGAACAGAAAAAGATAAATAGATTAAGTAAAACAGAACCAATTTTCTAGAGATCATTTTCTGCCATTCCACCCACAAAGCAACAAGAAAACATTAAGAATTCTATTACTAAGGTAACACTTAATTAATATCTTTTTAAAGTGGCTCCATTCGTCTGCGTTAGGAATAGAGGAAACCTGCAATTTCAGTTTGGAATGAAATAGCGCTAGAGTTATATTTAATTGTTATTTATTTGCATTGCGGAATGAGGCGTCCATTTCAACAATCTCAGATTCATACTCAGAAGATATGCAATTTACATGAGTTGTTGCTAGCATCCTTCCGTACGTCACGGCCCAATTAATTTTATACGGAAACGGATATGAACGCCAGGTTCGTCATACACACAATTTACAGTCGGTCCATACAAATGGGAGTCTTATAAATGTAATATTTTTTGGCAATTTTATTTTATTTTTACTATATAGTCTACAAGGTAGATATTTACATGTGTATATAAAAATACTTGTTTTATGGTTAAATTAATGGGGTATGTGGGTGAAATTTTTTAAGTGTGTAATTATTATTATGTTCATAAATTACAACTAGACATATTACTGTCTTTAAAATATTATAATTTATAGTGTTTGAACTGAGACTATCTGTACGTGGCGGAAGTTATCGAAACCTGCATTATACATGCGTCCGGCATTCTATTATACTTTGTCGATATAGAATGCGTTACACATTATCACTACTAATCAAAAAGAAATACAATTTAACTTTACGTGATGTATATTAAACTCTTATATAACTGCGATATCCATCTCAGTTTTCGAGCCGATCTATAGTTTTTAAACAAATTGTGCGCACACGCCTGGTATTTTTCATTCGCTAAAAGCGTTGCCAGTAAATCACCGAGTACTCCCGCCGCTTATAGAAATACATTTTATTTTAGAAACCAAACTTTAAACAATAATAAATTGGTTTAGTGCCACTAAATCAATACGTTTGTGTAACCAATGTTTGAAGTGTTAGATACGTAGAATATTCAGTAGTTAAACGATCAGAATTAAGGTTGGGTTAGGTTAATTTCGTTTATACTTTCGCCAAATATAACTGAGAGTGTTGCAAGCACGCAAACGTTACGCTAGAGGCGTCAAGTAAATTATATTTCAAACTTAAAATTTTAATTATTGCCTCACTTCATTTTATAAAAGTCTTTGTCAATAATAAGTTGTCAATAGTTTATCGTCAGTGTTCTTTATAGTAAAAAATATTAAAAGCATTAAAACTTAATTTGCTTACTAGCAAGAACCTCAGTCCTATGTAAATAATTAAACTTTTAAAAAGGAACAATAAAAGTTCGCTTAGTTCTTTTA
>DVQP01001594.1:0-14980 GCA_018231745.1 Danaus eresimus
TACTAACAACACAAATATATGGTAATTTTTTAATGTTATAAAACTTCTGAATTTGTAAAATGATTTGCTTCTATAGCTTAACAGATTTGTAATATTTTGTTTTTTTTTTCATTTAAAAAGAATTCAATAACATGCAACCAAAATAAAGTTTGTTATAAACTATACCAATGTAGATAACACAATCGTAATGTTATGTTATTACAACAGTTACATAGAGGCAGTGTGGTTGGAGAGGAATTAAACTAATAATTGTCTAGTCTCTCGAGGACGCTTTCAATGTCCGTCCGAGTGTTACAGTTCCGACCGTAATTTATACTAGAAAACCGTACTACAAAATGAGTCTTTTTCTATAATGTATACAGAGTATATGACTTAAGTGCTTAATTTTACATAAGATAAATACTAACTGTTTGTCATCATTTTGAGTTAAGTTCTATACCATTGCTTTAAATATTGTCTTGCCTAAAGATATGTATATAGAATATTTAATATTAAAACCAAACGGTTGCCTGTGTATGTAATAGGTAATATTGGAAACTAAAAAACTTACAGACGTTTCTATAGTATTTATGCATACATTTGCGTTTATATTCAAGTATGTATTTGAAATAATTTTTTTTACTAGCTAAATAATTTTATATACGCAGACTAAGCTTTTAAATAATAATCATAAAATTAAACTCTTGTAGTTTGAGTTAACATTTCAAATTAATATACGAGTCAAACCAAACACCAAGATAAAGCATAGAAGTTCAGTTTAGTTTTGTATAAAGGAACCAAATATAATTCTTCACGTAGATGTTCTTAATTACTTGGTATTGAAGGAAGATAGGTTTTGACTTTATTAATATATTTACTCTAAAATAAAGTGCAAAAAATTAATGGTGGCAATTATATATTTTTTTTGCCAAATCTAATATTTTCTAATCCAATATAGGAACACTGTTTTACTATGTACCCTTTTTTTGTATAACTATACATATAAATAGCTATTAATTCATCACCTTTATAAAAGTGTTTTCACGTGTATATGTTTTATAAAGATGTTTCATGCTGAGCGTGACAAAGTAAAACAATTGTTATCATATTTTTTCTAAAAGAAACAGTTGTTCTTGTTTTGTATAAGAATGTATAGAATTTAATCATAGACAAAATATAAATGTTTAAAATTATGAGATAAAAAAATAATGAAAATAAATATATGCTGAAGAATATCTGTCAATTTTCTCTTTATGGTTATTAGTTTCTTTAAAAATGTTTAATTGAATTTCTTATCAGGACATTAAGAACAATACCCTATTTATATTATCTATACCAGCTTATATTTATTACTACAGCATATTCGACAAATAATTCAGATTTTTTATATGGAAGGAATAATAACTAGAAATAATATCCAGGAATTCAAAGTCGGTAATAGAAGTTAGCTCAATTAATTTTCAATTTTTATTCGTATGAAAACAGAAATTATTTAATAAAACAAGATGTTCACTACAATACTATAAATGAAAAAAATATTTTGTGATATATCCGCACTGAAGCGATTAAAGACGTTTCAAAATTAAGTTCTGTAGATGATTTTAGCATAAGACAAAACAAAGAAGTGTACAATAAATATATAAAAAGCGGAAATATTTTAAATCTTACTAGCGACGGCTTAAGCTCAACGGATCTGGAGAAGAAACATACTTTTGAGCCATTATTCAAAATGTTCTTTGCAGACAACATACATATTATAGTGTTGCAGCAAACAAATGAGGTGTTTACAGAACACAGAAATACATAAGTATTAACAATAAATTATAATAGATATAAAATTTTATTTAATGTTGTCAGAAATTAAGAATTAACAGTGATTAAAACAAGCACAAAGACTTTCGTAATAAAGACCTACAGAGAGTAAGATTTAAAAAGAGTGTCGTATTAGAAAAAGTTTACAAGTAAGTTGCAATGATTTAATTAATTCGTTTATAGCTATAATTATGACTTTAGTTTATAAGAATATATGGGTAATAATGTTGTAAACATATGTATTTTTCTTTTGTGTGACATCTGCACTGAAAATTCAATTACTCAAACTATAAAATAAACGTAAAATTTTAATGTACTTTTAGGCTAATATAATAACATAATATACATAGTTTAGTTAACTTTAGATATAAAGTTGAAATATTCTGTTTAAAAGTTATCTTATGTAGTAAACTTAAATATATACTGTCATACCATGTACTGTCATGTCATGTCATATAATATACATACAAAATAATATGTTAACAACAAAATATATTTTTCATATTAAAATTCCCACAAAGTTTTCTTTAAGCAATATGTATAGATTTTAAAATAAATTGAAAAGAAAATGAATGTTTTCAAAATCGCGTATCACCAAAAATTGTATTGTTCGTATGAATGCTATCATCCTATGTAGCTGTAGCCATTTCTATGCTAATCTATGGGAAATTATTTCAAAGTAAATAATAATTGCATAACTTAATTAACATAAATATGTAACATATCTTTCAAGATTCTCATTGTTTAACACTTTCTACTCACACAGTTATTCATATAGTAAGTAAGGTGGTAATAATGTAAGAGACGTAATAATAGCAATCCATCTAAAATTGTTATCACTGTCGGGTCTTATAATAAACCTTACGTGAAATATTAACTGATAATTAGATATAATTAATAGTTGCGTTGCAATTGATAGTCTATTAACAGGTTCCGTAAATTGGAGATATAATGATGTTACATGAATTCTATTGAATTATCATCAGTATTGGTAATATTTGATATTAATCGAATAATTATTATATTAGTTATTATTTAAACTGTTCGATTTAAGCTGTTTGAATCTATAAAATTATTATATTTATAAAAAAAGCCAACTTTACTTTAAATCCTAATGTTTTCATCTTAATATTTTTAAAGAAATGTTATAATAAAATTTTACATTTCAAAAAAAATATACTTTTTGAGCGCCAACTAAAGTTATTTGTAATAATAGATTCATCTTAATGTTCCAGCATTAGAAAAATAGAAAACAAAAACTTTTTTTAAATAGCATACATAGATCTGACATAGTTTTTAGAATTCGTCTGATTACATTCTTCATGAAAATAAATAAAGATAATGCTTTACAATACATATTCATATTGCTTCAATACATTTAGGCTATGCATAGCAAACTTGTAAACGAGTTCGAGGTGCTGGCTGTGTGCCAGAATGCGTAAGTCAAAATTGCTGGATTAAAAATGTAGTCTGGCACGCTCCAGCTTTGTCTCTATCCAGTATTTTGTCTGCGACTATTTCGTTACTGGAGCCAGTCGTTAAGCCATGTCATTCATCTAGAATTCTTAGTATAAATCAGGTTATTGTATATATAATGTGTATATAAAGAATCTCAGCCAAATTTTATCAGCATCTTATAAATGAAGTATATATTATTCTTAATAAATTCGAGCCATCATTTCAATTAGTGGTTTTAAAGCAGAAAGCTTGTGGATTATATGTATTTTTAGTAAAACATTTTGGTAAAACAAACTCTTTAAACTCAATGTTTGTGTGTAAGAATAATAGGCATACTGAAATATTCAGCACATGGGTGCGACATGGACTCCGTCGGAAGCACTCCTTGGTAAGCACAATTTATCGCAGCCTTCTACGTGTATGCTGCCATGTAGTCAAAACTTCGTAAACCCGGAAAAACTATTTATAATGCAAGAAAATAAAACAAAATTTTCGTTATGTATTAACAAAATAATCTTATTATAGTGATTATATGATAAGAAAGATCATTTGAAAAAAATAGGTTCTTTCAGTACAAGAATGTAAGTAAATACCACTCCATGTGGTACAACTTATGGATTGTTCCATTAATTAAATTTTATAGAAAATGATTCCATTTACAGGTATTAAAATGTAATGAGAAAGAACTGCTAAAGAGCTTTTAATGTTGTATATAGATTTTAGCAAGGTCTAGTTTGATATAAAAATGCCTTTTAGATATTAAGTTATATGAAGAAAATTCATAACATCATGATTATCCTTACACATATTTCTTATTGATACTTCAAAAATGTCTTCATTATGCTAATAACGAAAATGAGGATAGTCTTAGAGTAAATTAAAATAGTTATAGTGTAAATTATAATAAATTAAATATTAGTTACATTAATTTATCAGCAAAATTATTTAAATATAATCCTATAACAGTTCTTTTATAAAAAGGAAAGATACATACTTTAATTTTTTAGTTATATCTTCATATACGATTTATAAAGTGATTAAATTATCTCTAAATACTACACGCCAAAGATTTTTACGATTATACATTGATCTGTATTTACTTCCTTCAATTAATGATTGAATTAACTTATTAACAAATAAATTAATTTATTATTTAAAGTTAAAAAATATATTTTTCTACTTTATAATACCGTCAAATATCAATTATATAAAATAAATAATATTTGGTTTGTAATGTGTTAAGTATGAATAATGGTGTTAAAGTTAAATTCGGTGACTGGAAGTTAAATATATTATTTTACCATAACCCCGCATTAAAGTAGACTATTGGAAACTTTAAGCTTTAAAGCTGTGATGATTTTCACTATTATATTTCGATAAACCGTACATTAAAATTTTTCTCATATATCAAAAAGGATATTGGATATTTCGATTTATATAATGGACATTAAAAAAATTACATGTTGGACTTATGTAATTCTGTTTTGTATTGAATATATAGGGAATAAAACGATATTGCCTTTATAAGTGATGTAAATATCTGTGTATACTTAATATGAAGAAAAGTAAATTATTAATTTGTTTTTTTTTCTCATTCATCAACTACCGTCGAAACTTCACACAGTAAGAACTTCACTAATGATATTAAAAACATGCACTATATAGAAAAAATGCAAATTATTTTCACTGTATATTACTTCGTATATAAAAACTTGAAGGAAATTTGTTCAAATTATCCTGAGCTTAAAATACTAGCCTTATTCGGTATCATTCAAAATTATAAATAGTTTTGGTTGTCATTTTGTATTTCGATGATTCTAATGCTGAAATAATTGTTACAACTTGTGTTCCAATCATCTTTTATATAGAATTTCATAGCGATGTTCAATGACCTTAGCTCAGTAAAGTTATAAGTCTAGATTTCATATCAGCAAAATAAGTGTATCATACTTGTTTATACATTCGTTCTATTTTATAAAAAATCTTTCTTAAATTCCTTTTCATATTACTTACAATTAATACTACTAAAAAACCTCTTTTCAAAAATTGACACCAATCTACTTAAAGTAAATACATTTTGTTCAAAAGAGCTTTGGCTTCGCTGCCGAATATACAGCCAAGTAAGTCTTTTACGTCTGAAATAAACAATACCAAAGAACTGTGAATAATTAAACGTATTTCTTTATTCTTTCTGCTTTTATTTACACCATCTTAAAATTAAAATAAATTGCTAATTTGTTTTAAATGCTTAATTAGCTTAAGTAGTTTCTAGTCGGTTTAAAAGAAGGTAATTCAGTTTTCAAAAATTTGTATATAAACCTTAACGGTTTCGCCAAATAATGGGTCATTTTTCCATGTTTTGACATATACGAAAAAAGCTATTTGACAGTTATGGAATATAAAAATATTAACTTTAATATCAAATCAAATAAAACTATAGTAAACAATTGCATAGTAAACAATTGTAATTGTAAAGTCAGATTAAACAGGAAGAAAGCATTTCTTTATAAACAATCAAAATAAGAGCTTTTTTTGTATACAGCGCCTGAGCTTTGAATTTATTGTATTCCAAAAAAAAAAAAACACTTTGTGTCTTAAATGTATTTTTCAATTTGCCATTTAAAATAATAATTTAACTCTTCGTTTGATTAAGTATTTTTGTATGAATAAGTATTAACGTGTTAATTTATACGGCCTAAAGCTTAAACTTTATATTTTATCACGTATTAAGAAGCTATATGTATATTAGGAAAATTACTTCTCTGTGAATTTGAATTCCTAAATATGTATGAGAATATAGAAATGACCGTAAATAAATGGTTGTCTGCTGTTTTTTGGTGGTTAGTTGGGTTGGAAAGTTAAGAAAGTACTAAATCAGAACATATTCATAAAAAGGAAAAATTTCAGTTCGCACTAAACGTCAAAACAAGTGACAGTCAATATTTTTGAAGTCACCTTGTCTGGCCTTTAAAACATCGAGCAAAGTAACCTTTTTAGTATGGTATATAAGAAGTAAATAACATAATTAATAAAAGCATCATTTGAGACAATATTAAAGATCTGCTTGAATATTGTTTAAATTTATTTTTATCACTTATTTTTTTAAAAAACATTTTTTAAGAACTTACAAAGATTTTTAAAAGGTTCTCTTATATTAGAAAATAAAATTTTACTTTAAAAAAAACTTAATTTTGACGTCCTCGTATAAAACACAGATTTTCTCATTATTTAAATATACATAAATTAACTTTTAATTTGTAAATATAAATTCTATCAGTTCTGTAGCAACATTATACAGTATAGTATACACGAAACCCTCAAAACTAGTAATAAATATTAATTTTATTTTATCATAACGACGATTTTTTTGGTATTAAGGAAAAGTTAGTAAAAAGATTTTTTTAATGTTTATTAAAGAACCAAGATTCCTAGTATTGAGCATATTACTGGTCTTGGTATTGAACACACTAGCTCCATAGAAATTCATTTTATGTATACCTTAGTTTACAATATTTATTTTCTATCTATTATGAATTAATATTAAAAATGTGGTTCGTGATTAATTCCAACAGACGATTAACCTTTTCCGACAGAGGTGCTCCTCTGTCACTGTTCACTGCTGTAAGTCCTCTGCCTCTGGGTCCCATAGCACTGTCACAAACTGCAAGTTTTTAAGTTTAGAAATTTCAACACATTAATGCAAGATGTGATATATGTATATCTGTTTAGTTGCATAAAGCACAATATATCCAACTTACCCCAGCATGAAACTGAATTTATTTAATGGAACGGATCCGTGTTAGTATAAAGCGTTTAGAATGGTTGTAAATACAAACCAATGAAACACTTTGTGTTTCACTATGAACACGAATTCGTATATTATGTATAATTAACATTAAGTTGAAGTAAAAACACTACCTAACTTAAAGTATATAGTAAAATAATACTTAAAAGCGTTGCTAATACATTGATTCAAATATCATCTACATAAGAATGTATCGATAATATTTAATACAAGACTATAAAGTCAAAAGCCTAAAATGAAACACTTCCCTTCCTATTTATAACAAAGTCGGTCAATACATTAAAGGATATTAAGTATTCCGATCCGAAACTTCATTATTATTACGAACTAACATATGGATTCGTTCCCATCTTTTAATTTATAAAGTTGTTTAAGAAGAGAATGATTGTTTTTAACGTATTGGTACAAAAGTTCGTAGCTTATTGTATTTGCGAACTTCGTCAACCGACAAGTCATGTTGAGTCTAAGCAGAAAGTTTCGAAATATGTCTTAAACGCTCATATATTGATTTATTCAAGATATTCAAAGAAATTTTTTTTTTAATGAAAAGGATTAAAAATTATAATGAAAAAGCACAGTTGTTTTGGAATTTTGCGTTCGAAAGTATGTTTCTTTTAATTAAAATAACCTGCAACATGCCTTTAAACCATGTTAACAATGTTGAAGGCGTAACTTAAGTTGCTGTAAAATGCTTATGACGTCATAAAATTTTCCGCAGAAAATTATTATAGTTTGACGCCTTTGGGGTTGGCGTTGTCTTCATAAATCTTTTGGCGAGGAAGCCGTTTAATCCAAAGCTTCAACTCAACAAGATAAATATGACCCTTAAACGAAATTATCTAAAAAGCACCGAGACATCAGATTTAAAGAAAAATAATAGTTTTTTCGTTGTGAGTCATAAATTTTAGGTTGAAATTTTATTAAAAATCGATCGGTTCAAAAGCCTTGGGGACAAAAGTAGCCCAGTGTTATAAAAGTAGCTGATGTGTTGTATCTGCGTTAGTTACCAACATTTACAATATTGGGAACACTGTCATCAATATCCTATTGTTACTTAATGTATGATAGGGTGAAAAACATAAACCAACTTTAGTATCGATGCTATAAGTAAGATTAGTAGAACATAAATAGCTTAGCTAGTTTAGAACATAATAGTTTTACCATCATACCTCAAGGTTTCACAATAAAAAAGTAAGAAATGTTATAGTTAATTACTTAAGTTGCTGCTATTTGAACTTATCTTGTTTTAAATATTGGTTTTTAATCATTTCACTGGATTCAGTTATTTGGTTGAACAACAACAAGTGCCACTTTTAATGTTGACTGAAATGTTTATACAACACTTGAACTTTTTACCACATTTTATAGATTACATTTGGGAATAAGTGGGTTCTCGGCTTTAATAAAATAAATGTACATATATCGAGGAATCCATAGAACCAAGTCAATAAATCAATAGAATAAATAAAATAGAATTGAATTACAATTTATATTTAAGAATTTCTATGCCCTTATCTCTTGAAGTAGCAAGAAGATGAAATGATTTATACAGTTCGATCCATTTATGTGTAACACAAATCAGACATTGCTGTCATTTCACATTTTCACACGAATGTCTCATGGGATGATACTCATTGAAGACACACAGTGAATGTCTTCGTTAAGAAAAAGTATTTTTACTTTTAATTTCATTAAGTTAGGAGTAGACTAACATTCATTATGCACACCGACCTCACGTTCATTGCTTGAAGGGTTTTTAGTTTAATGCAGCTGAATAAAATTAAAAATACGATAATGTTTTTGCTAATATTGATTCTACATATGTATATAAAATATTATAATTGATATTACCAAAAATTATATTATTTCTTTACCACTTTCGTACTTAATAACATGTCTTTAATTTTCCGTCCTAAGTTTCTAGAGTCCTCAGAGTGAGAAATCACTACAGAATACCGGCAAGGAATGGTTATGCTGACGAGGTGTCCTTTTCACGAGAAGCAGCAGTATCATACTATCAAGTAAACTGTGTATATTTACTTGTAAGTGTATAATATGAAAAGTTGTTTGTTAATTTTTTCATATTTTAAATATGGATGTTTTGATAAGAAACAAGCGAATATCCGCATAGATTACAAGTACAAAAAAAATAAATAGAAACATAATCTCGCTTTTAGATGAAGGGTACTCTGATAAACTAGCATTAATATTATAGTATTAAACTAGGATATTTCGAAGAGAACTCTGTTTTGATTTAACAGAGATGTTGACTTTAGTCTTAGTCCGGATATACACATTTGACCTACAAGCAATTTGTTTATTTTGTAAACAACAAGCTCGTGCTATTGCAGATGCTATACTAGATTTTGTTCCTGTTCTCTTTTACCTCTATTTTATTAATAAAAACAGATTTTAAATTATAAAAAAATTCCCGTGACTGTAAATTCAAGAAAAAAGTATATAAAAAAATATTTTTATTATTTTCCATAAATAAAACTAAACTTAAAAGAAACAAGAGCTTTTGTAATAAATTGGTTTTTATAAAGCTTTTTTCAAACTTACTTTGATTTTAAATTTGATCTATTTTAAAACATACTTTTATATACTTATTTAATAAACCTTAAATTTTAGTATAGATACTTTGAACAATTTAAATAAAGACAAAATTTAGAAACTTCATTTCAATTCGTACCAAATCTCATTAGCTTTTATATTCGATTCTCTAAGTGTACTCTATATGAACATCAAAAATAAATTTAAAAAAAACAGAAATCTGTGCCACATTTAATATTTATATAAAATCTGCCAGAAATGCTTAGATTTTCGTCAGACCTAATATATTGGATATTTGTCAGACCTAATATATTCGTAAGTTATAATACAACAACGGTACACTCGACATATTTTTTAAAATAAGTAAACTTAAATTCAAGAACTAATTCGAGCAATAAAGGCTATGTATATAATATTTTTAATAGTTAATGAAAGGAGTTATATTCGTTGGAGTGAAAGGTTGCTAGATGAAGTTGATAAAATTGAATTATTAATGCCTAGTTGGAGACATCTGATTATATTCCATGTAAGGATTCTGCTCTCACAAAGGATGGTATGAAAACATAACAACTCTTAGTTGAGTGCCTGAAGATAAATGCTGTAAAGTTGTTTTAATCAGTTTCTTTTAGATTTCTTCACTGTGTCTCTATTCACCCAAAAAGATTGGGTACTTCAACAGTCTGTATCAGATTGTTTGTTCCTTATACTGAAAACTCTTGTACCTACGTATACAAGACAACCAACAAAACTTTACTTGTTTCAGCTCTTGGGATTTGATAAAGATATAAAAGTTGATTTATGAAAGAATAGAGCAGATGTTTAAAAATGCTGAAATATTACCTACCTCTTTATGCTGTTTTTTATAACAATACTATTACCATCTAGGATGACATTACTACTGATTTTGTACAAAGATTATATTAGGAACAATAAGCTAATAAAATATTTGTAAAATTAATTAAGTACAATACTTAATTAATTTTACTTTTCATCAATTTCTCTGCCTTAACAAAAGAATAGGTTCAAATTTATTTCTTTTATATCTCTAGCCCAATTAGGTCTAGGGTTGATACAAAGTTTACTTCAAATAGATTATAATAATACTTAAAGATAAAATCACAAGTTGAAATAAGATGTCGTCATGCTTGTATCGTCTCTGGCGCGTCAAATCCTCAGGTAAACGGATCCTTTATAAAAACGAGGAACAATTGGCCAGCTTTGGTCTCGAATTTTAAATAGTTTCCTGTGAGCGGTAATACGTTTAAATTGTTTGAAGAGCTAATCTTGAATATATTATAACACCTCTTTAAGGACGTCATGTCGACTTTAAAAGGTTCCGTATGTGACGATGTTTACTAAGAGTCTATTTCTAAATGCTAAGTAAGAAAAATTATTGTTTAAATGGGTTTAGCAACGGCAATGTCTACCCCATTAAAAATAAATGCTGTTTCCGAGTACATTAGAGCACAGCGAGTGAACGTTTTATAAGGTTAGTTTTCTGTGTAGTTTCATGTTGAATTAACGAATGTCTTTTTATTAAAAACTAGTAAATATTTGTCATAAAAAAAGCTTAAATAACGTGATGTGTATTGAAAACGTTTTATAACAAAAATTCAAAGGTAGCAATGAAATTGTATGTATGTATATTGTTTCGATTCGTGATGTTAATCATCGGAATAATTAAAATGAAGCTCGTGCTTAACAATTACACAAAAAGTTTTTAATGTTTTGCAATTTATGTAAATACGTTCGTGCAAATAAGCCACGTTTACAGGCTATATTGTAATCCCGATGTTTTTGCGGGTCTTGTTTATTTAATGTTGCATAAGTTTAATTTTCGCTTGACCGGAATCTTTTATTTTTGTTCATAAATTTATTTTTTCTTAGAAGATTTAAAAATTTAGTATTGCAACCGTTATTTAATATTGTAGTAATTGACTTTCAGCTCGATATAAGTGAACCAAGTTTTTAAATCCAAATCATTACGTATTATTGCCACTAATTGATGCTCGTATATCGTGTATTCTAAGTAGTACTTGGCTAGTTCGTATGGCCAGTATACCACCGTTATTTTGAATCAACCTCTATAAGACTAGTGTGACCACAATGTGAGAGGGAGACAGACATACACGTCGACGGTTGCTAGTGCCTCCCTCAGGCGCGGCATTTAGCGACGAGCTTCGTCTCTTACCGCGCGAAACTCGTTACTTGCTGGCAGATGTTACCGCGAGTTTATTAAAGTGATCATATAACAATGGGTTTACTATATGTGTTTTTGTTTGTTATGGTGGCCGGAGTTGTGGCAGATAGGAAACCTACCATCGCTGAGAAACTGAGAGAGGATACAGATCTGTCGCAGGTTTGACAAACTTTTTAACAACTTTTACAACTTACGCCTCACTCTATATAAGAATTTTGATCACTAATAACAAGATTTTCTACTTACTCTGTTATTCCGTGATGATTTCTGGTAGTAAAATAAAGAAAAATTATGTAGGACAAGTTATGCTTATATCGTTCAAGTATCCATTAAGTAAACTTTTCAAAAGTGAGAAGAAAAGCGATATAGCTGGTATTTTTTTATTATTTACATTAAGAAGTAAGGTGTGTAAGAGTCTCGATGTAGTATTGTCTTTTGAGGCTTCGGATAGCTTTCAATTGAAATTCCGGCATAAGTTTAACATTTGAATCTTATGTTATTGTCGAAAATATATTTTTGTTTTAAATTCCCCTATGTTCATAGATATATATTTATGTATGAGATGTAATGCTATGCAAAAATGATTCTTTATTAATAAAAGTTACTTAATGAAAAGAACTGTTAATTAATCTGATAAGAAAACTTTTTAAAAACTGTGTAAGAATTTTTTGTTATTACCGCTCCTATAGTGTAAAGAAAATACAGAAGAAAAACGTAAAATTTTATCGCCAATAATGAGATAATAATGACCGTGACAAGGTTATTTTCTTTTATATCGTTATTACCCACGAACAAGAACTAACTGTAATAACAAAAATAATAATCAGAGAAAGTGATTTAAAAATCAACTAAATGACGTGATTTCCAAAACCGGAGTTGTTATTTGATATTCATTCATAAAATTGTTTTCTACTTATGGAATTTCTTATACTCGGCTTATGTATCTGTAGGTAATTTTTTTTTTATAATTATCTTGTATCTATTTTTGTCATAATTATTATTTTAAATGTAAAATACTTATAACGATGTGAGCAGAGTTAAAGCTAAAGGAACAGTATCAATTTTGAGACTACCATTTAAAAGGTTTAATAAATATACACACCAAGCGAATATATATTGAGACGGATCGATTTTAGTGAGTCATTTTGCTTACCAGCATTCTTATGCAATGAGCGTTCTAATATAATTTAACACTGGAATTAATTACAGTCATAGCCTTAAATCACAAATAATATCTATTTGATAAATGTTTTACAGTAAGACGAGCAACTTTAAAAATTCATTGTATAATTAAAATTAAAAATTTATTGTATAAATAAAACAAAATCAAATAATTTTTATTGTATTAGTACTTTTTTAAATTTTAATATTATATTTCATTTCTAAAAGTTGTTTATTACGACTCCTCTTAATACATTTTCAAATTATTAACGCAGCTTATATTCGATGCAATGATTTAACACAATCAAGATACCTTGATAACGGCAAATTTCAATTTCAGTGTTTAATAAACGATGACAATTTCTAATTATTATTCACTTATATATTATTTTATCGTTCGTTAATAAAATTTACTGTTTATTTTCTTCTCCTTTTGTTTGGACAAAAGGATTTATGATTCGAAACTATGCATATTTTTTACTCTTCAAACAAAATGCTTAACGTTCTTCGATAAAACTGTATAACAATGTAACTTAAATAACAAGGAAGCATCAGCATCAGCATGTCATGAAAGAAAAACTTTTCTTTACAAATTTAGAAGCCTAAAAAGGGTAGGGGAAATTATTTTTTCAAATAAAGTTGACAGTTTAGCAAATTAATGAATCAGATGGTGATAATATATTTAAATCACTAAAAATGAAAATAGACTTCATCAAATTAAGGGATGGTTCATTACATTAGAGTGTAAAAATCTAGTTTCACTGGAAAAAAGAGAGGACGCTTTTGTGTGAATAAAAAAGCTCGTTTTTCAGAAGGCGAAGATGTTTGATTTGAGATTATTTACATTTCAAAGATTGCATTTTAATAATTTAAAGCTATTTCTAAGTCATCAATGCGGTAACTTTGAAAAAACTTTGATTATAAATAAAGACATCTTTATAATGTTGCATAAAATAAGGGCTGCATCACTTGTGCTCTGATAAATTGATTTACAGGAATAATTTAAGTAAATAGAAATGTTACGTCACCATATTACAAAATCTGATCACTTCCTTTTTACTGTTCCCATAAATTTAAATAGTGTCCAAATTATCCCACATAAGTAATAATTGTGCAAACTTTTTAAACAATATTTTACATAGTCTGAATAGACGACGATGCCTGAAAATATTAAGTAATTTAGTTTTAATTTAATAAATCTAATTTTAATCTAAGTTAACAAAATCGTGTTAAGCATATTGGGGTCAGAATAATCTGATTAAGCTAAATGGTGATGATTACTGAATTACAAAGACATGTGATCGAATATATCCGGAATATAACACAATTTTATTGAATTAGAAAGTTGGAAAATATAAGAAAAAAATCAATAAATAATCACTAAGCTAAATAAGAGGCCTATAAATTTATATCTTGCAATTCAATGAAATGCATCGAATACTTAGCTCCCGTCTTAATTGGACAGACGTCTCAAATGGCTACATCCGTTCGTTCGAAGTTACCTCAATATTACAGAGGACGTATCTTATTGCCTTCTTATGTCCTTAGCAGCTGACTATGGTAATATCGACACTGATTACTTTTGGGGACGACGCTCGTTACATTTTAATTTTAGAACTTACTCGTAAAATTACGTATAACTTTTGATAGTGTTTCTGATTTACCTTTTGATCATAAATAACTTTGATATATATTATCTGTTTATTTATGGAAATTTAAATGTCGATAAAGTAATTGTATCATATTAAAAACTCTTATCGTGCCTAGAATAATATAATCTGAATATATTTTAAAACCAAAATTATGTAACACACGAGAAATATTTTATTCCTTTAAAACTTTATTGAAGCACTTTGTAAGAAACAAAGAAATTTATTGAAACGGTATAATTAAATTCAAATAATCAAAAATGTATCACAGATTTATCGTTGTATGAATAGTATTATAATAATTAGATAAATCTCGTCTGCCCGTGATCACGGCTACTGTAAAGTAACCGAAACGTCGGGATA
>DVQP01001595.1:0-14976 GCA_018231745.1 Danaus eresimus
TCATATTTTTTATAGGTTTTCGGAATTTAAAATCTAAAATAATATAGGAGGTAGATTGGTTGTGTCAGGAAATAATATTAGTATGCCTTACAGCAGTAGGTAATATATATAGTAGTGGTACATACCTGGTAGTAGGGGCAACGTGGGTCTTGTCATTAACTATAGTCTCACACTGTAACATTGATCTCTCCACGGTCCGCTTGTGATTAGATTCGAGTTTGCATCGTATGAGGAGTGCAGCGACTCGAGCGGACCAAGGACCCTTCGGTTGTGATAGGATCGCTTCTATGTAAGGCTGCAGCTCCTCATTCATTAATTCGTCCTTTGGCTGGGATTTAAGTAGGTATTGACTGTGAATAATACAATCTTAATTTAAAACAAATAATATAAAAATTTGTATTCTTTATTGACAGTCATTAGGTGGCGTTGTTATATATTTAAATTATACACACGGAAGAGGTTTCAAGAAACAAACAATTACTAATAAATATATATATATTATTGAACAATAGTGAAGGTGTCTCATATATATGACATTAGGACAGAGACGAAACCTCTTGGCATTCCATGGATTCACCGTGCGGGTGCCGACTCCATAGCGTTCAATAGTGCCTAGAACATGTGACCCAGGTGTAAACTTAAGGGGCTCCTATCAAACGCGCGTTAAACGCTCGCCACCACCGTTCAACCTCCTAACTCTACCTAACTAAATTTGAAAGGAACCTACTAGGACTGCCATTGACGAAAGCTCCAAGAATGAACTGATGTTAGTTCTGGACACTGGACAGGCCCAAGTCCTTTAGCAAGTTGTAGATAGAACTAGCTAATATACTTCTCGCTTCCACTTCTACCACATACAAAGTAAGTAAGAACATATTCTTAGTGAGTTCGTTTGTGAGTTCATAATACTTATCAACTTTGAATTCATGGTCTTTGGGAGTGTTGGTTTCCCAAGAAACCCTAAGCATTACTGACAACGCGCTTTAAAATTCGCGAATTCAGAAATGTCTGGCCTGGAGGCCAACATACAAATAAATTCTGGGCTTTCATAATACATATACATATATTTAAATCAAGGTCTTCTCAAATGTGTCTTATAAAATTCACATACAATTTATTACTTACACGGTTAGTAAACAAAGAGTTTGTTCAAGGCTTGGTAGTTCAGCTTGTGTGACGCTCTCATTGTACTGGATCTTGTTCAGACGCACGTCATCCTGGAGCTCTATATCCGGAGGAAATTCAGAATCACCATGACTCTGTTCTGCTGATGGACGACTCATTTTGTGGTCAAGCTCACTCGTTAACACTAACTGCGCCTTTAACTCCTGTTGGAACTTTGTCCTCTTGCCTAGAATACCTGAAGTTATAAAACAGACATTACAATTCATATTTGATATCTCATTTCTTAGTAAATGAATATTTTTATGCAATTAAAATATCACAATTAAAATATTTATGTTAAATAATCACAGACAAATGAAAACCAAAAATGGTTTACTTTAAGAAATGATAATCGATTTATATTAAACAATATCTAAATAATTCAATTTGGTTGTAAAAGACAAATATAAAATGTAGGAAGATATTGTGAAATATTTGATATGTTAGATATGAATGCAGCCAATAATTATTGTCTCAATATTCATAGACTTAACTGTAACTGCATCTATCAAATAACACAAACAGTATTTGATTATTACAGTATATTTACTTGACCTGTCAATTCAAGTTTCAATCCAGCGAGATCCCGTGCCTTTAATAAATACTCTTCAACCTTTTGAACTCTAGCATACAACAAATATAATTGTGCAATCTCCATGTACAGCAGTGCTTTGAGACGACAATCTTCAAATCTCTGGGATTCATTGCAGAGTTTGGCTATAATCAGTTCACTTTCATTATAGAGAGAGGCGCTCGTATCTTCAAGAGCCCTTTGATGTGTACTCAAGGTTCGAAGGTTCCACCAGAGATGCAACTGAGAATTATGATATATTTAAATGTTAATCTCAAAACATTATAAGATTATAGATTTTATGATAATCATAGATTACATGAAAAAAAAACAAATTTATATAACTGTAAATGAGAAAAATATTGTGATTAATAGTTTTTTTTAACACCAACACAAAATATATAGTAAACTATAGGAAGTGAATAAATAATTAGGATATTATTTTCACTGTGAATAATATTATAGTAATACAAAACAGTTACTAAGCATACAACTGAGAAACTCACCCAACTTGGCTCTATAGAACACAGAGTAGAAAATATTTTTCCAGAAAAATACAATAATTCAGGACACACTATATTAACATATATAGGTTCAGAATCCTGCTGCAATAACACATTTACATCCAAATTCTCTGGCCAGGTTACACCTAAATATTCTGATAAATTTAAGTTCTCTGGATGGGAATTCCAATTCCTGTCACAAAATTGTAAAAATAAAGATATAGCTATTTGTAAAACTGAGTCTGATGTTCCATTATCATTAATATATTTTGTAATAGTTTCGTCTAAGCTGCCAAACTTTAATCCATCTATCAATTTTAAACAAAGGCCCGTATTCTCAATAGACCACGTCCCCGACCATAATTGTTTTATTGTTTTCGGTTCTGAAATAAAATATGGGAAGAGTTATTGACTCATAATTCTTAATACCATTAAAAAAAATTTTACTACCTATATGTTTTGTGTGGGTATCGTAATTACATAGATAAGGTATTAATTCTGTTTCAGACACCATTTTATATACTGCAGTAATATTTTTAATATAACTTTTATACAAAATATTAATATGTTTACGATTTCAAGACTTTATAACCTCACTTTATATATTTGACATTTTAACTTGCTTTTTTATGAAATTTAATCCATCTAAATACAGATTATTTGATAAACAATAAGATTAAAAATAATCAGTATTTTTGCGAAGTAATAAATATAGTCATTTATCACGTCAGATTATTACTAATATAAATAAAAACATCTAGTATTTTTTTATTATTGTGAGTTTAGCTAGAATTTTTATTTAAATTGTAAGTAAAATGTATTTCTTGGTATCGTAATAAATATATTTTGGGAAAACATTGAATTTGAACAGACCAAAAGACATTTAATTTTATTATTAAGTATTTATGTTGCTAAAATAAAAATTAATTGGAAAGTAAATTTTATATATCCGTCTTAATAATGTTATATTTTATATTTCGGTTAACCAAATTGTTTTAAATAACATTCTATATACACATTATTTTTGTGACTATATGTTTTATCTGTGGCTTAGTAGTGATGGTGGGTGGGTGCTGTGTAATTTTAGGTTAAGTTATGGAATTATGATTTTATAAAATATATAACAAACTTAAAAAAAAATGAAATATCCCTATGTAATGGATTCCGCACTTATAATAATACCTTCAGTTTTATGTACTTTTTTAGTATTTAAACTAATATTAAATTTGCGGTAAGTGACTAAGGTTATAATAATTTCCCGCCTCATATAAGTGTCTAAAAAAAATTATTCTTATATTAGGTCAACACTGCCTTGGCGAGTCAATTGTTGGTTTTGTAATTCTAACTTTTGGATAAAATACATTGAACGTAACAGCTGGACCTGTAAAAAATGCGAACAGTATAATGGATTCACTAAGGTATGCCGAACTTGTCTAATACATCTAGTTTCTTTATTTATTTTCTTTAAAATGTTTTTCATCCGATTATTAATTCCAGGACGGTGATTATAACAAAGTATTAAACGTAGAGAATGAGAAAGTTTCATTGAGTCCTAAATTATTCCAAAGAAGTCCACCCAAAAATGGCCTCTGCAAAATGTGTAATATTAACCAACAGCTCAAGGTGACACAATTATCAAACTTTGTTCCTATGAATGAAAGTAAATATGACGAGGAGGTGGAATGTTACAGGTATGTACAGATTTTAATATATTTACACAATAAATGTTACCATGGCTGTGGAAAAAATGCCTTAGGTTAATTAATTAAATTTAAAATTTTAATCAAAGTTTTCATTGAATCCTGTGATAACTCAAACAATGACTTATGTATTTTAGTCAGTTGTTGCTGATAATATAATTAATACTGAGATAAAATATACTGAACAAGAAGCATCATTAATTTTCTTGTCCAAACAAAATTATCAACTTTGCACTAAGAATTGTATTCTAAATAAGAAACCAATGATAATATTTGACAAATTTGTTATGATAACAAAAATATCATATTATCTAAAAAGTTTAAATTGAAGACAATATTTTCACTATTAATTATTAATTAATTTCAGATCAAAATTAGAAAAAGCTTATAAACTTTGTAGTCCATGCAAAAAAGTGCTACAAATGAAATTGCACAAAGAAAAAGAGACCTTATTGGGTTCCAAGCTTATAGAAATGAGGACACCAGAGAAAAAACTCCAGAAATCTGCAAAGAGAAATGAATTCTGTAAAAAAGTTATTAACTTTGCATCCAAGCTGATAGCAGGAGTGCTTATAGTATTACTGACGGTCGAATGCTATGAAAATGCTTTGAAACACAAGAATTTTTCATATACATTAAATTATATTAAAGAAATGTTAAACAATATATTACAAAGAATAATCTCTATAGTCAGAATGAAGACATTCCTCACATTCCCAACTTTAGAGAAACATTTTATGGTCATAGATTATAACATAGATATATTTACATACTTTAACAGCGGACTTAATGATTTGACTCAGAAAGCTTTAGGTGGCTTTGTATGTTTTATACAGATCGTTGGACATTTTTGGAATATAAATAAATTGCATCATAGTGTAGTCATTGACTTGTTGTGGTCTGTCTTTGCTATAACATCCATTGTATATGGGAATCTAGATGTAGACCCACTAATTATGAGCTTATTAAAAGTAAGTAGAGACACCATTTTCAAATTAACAATTTTGTATTTGTAATATGTTACACAACTTTATTTTTCTGTTACAGTTATCGAGTACTCTGGCAGTATTGCTTATTTATGTGAACATGAAAGAAAAGACACTTAGAAATGTGACAAGAAAAATTAACACACCAAAGAGCGGAAAAAAATTACTAAGAGGTACAAAAACTATTAATGACGAAGAAGACAACATATCTTTGGATACCGACGATGATGTGTCTCTTAGTAAATTTGGTTTACACAACTTCACAGACTCATCAAATGATACGCTTAATCCTTTGAGTGGTTTGATAAGTGGCAGATCGTTCACACCCAGGAGTGACAGTCTTTGGAGTAAACCTAACATAAACACAGCTTTTACAGTAAACTCTGCATTGACTAACACACCAAAAAGCATATCAGATTCAGTTTTCATGAAGCCGTCATTCAACAAATATCAAAAAATCAAAGACGAATCCGATTCCGACCTAGACGAAAGTATAAATTCATTGTGCATAAGCAGTCCCAAGAAGAAGAGCCGGAAAATTAATCCAGTGTTTGCTCTGAGAAAGTTTACTGCTTCTCCAAATTTTATAATTCCGACACCCCAAAATCATTCGAGACCATTGATATCACCAAGCAAATTAGGCCACAGTACTTCCTGGGTGGCGGGGGGCTACTGGGGCAATGAAGGCGGACCAATATTCAACGTGAACGGGAGCCGGTCTTCCAGTCAAAGTTCAGGGTTCGAGTCCCAGGCGTCGAGTATCAACCAACGCAACGTGTTCTCCCCGCCGTCCCGCGAGGAGTCCGTATGCGGAGAACCAGAAAGAACACTCTTGATGGATCGCTTCGGTAACAGCACCAGCACCATGAACGGCTTCAGCTATCCGAACCCGAGCTTCACTCCCATCGCGACGCCAGTCTTCCCACAGATGCAGTACAATAGTCACGTACAAATCCCTCAGCCGAGATTCGCTCAGCAGACTTTCGTGTCGCAGAACGTTTTCGCCCAACAGTTCTCTCCCAACTCCACGTTCAAAGCCCCCAACGGCTCCCGTCTGATCAAACTGCCCACAGACAGCTTCACACCCCGCTGAGGCCGAGGGCTAATGGGCTGCACAACTAATACTTTCTACTAACTTTTTTGTTTGCCTTTTATTCTTTGATCGTTTTTATCAACTAGTTTCATGAACTGCCATTAAGTTAAGGATTCTGGTTAAGTTGTATCACCTGCGTTAGTTTCTAAGCGGTTATTAGTTGTAATGTTGAGTGAACTTAGCTGTAAGACTGTCTGCTGATCTCGTGTTGGTGCCGGGCGTCGGCGGTATGAAAGCATTAAGAATTATTGTATTGTTACAATTTTCTACGGACGTCACTGTCCTGTCCTTCATGAACAAAATGTGATATTTAAAGACTAGTAATTTTTTGCAAAAAGTGAAGAAAAATGATTCTTGATGTTATCATTGTTTTGATTTTGTCATCTTATAGTGAAAACTTTTTGTGAAGCTCCTGTAATAAAGTATATAAATTATAACAATGACATTATTATTTCATCAGTATCTGGCAACATTCATTCATCCAATGAAACCGTTTCGGATTGACTCGCGTACTCTATTACTATGCGTTAAAAAACAGCTTTATACAAATGTGTAGTCGAAGAAGTCTTCGATAGCAAATAATATTAAATAAGTAACTCACGAATTCCTCGCTTTCCTTTCACATCTCTGTAAATATTGATGTGGCTGTGGCGGGATATAAGTATCCTCGTATAGAGTGGAGATGTAATCCGACACGTCTGTGCAGGCCCACTCGTGTTCCAGGTACTCCTTCAGTCCCCATTCGGTCACGTTACCCTTTCAATTAATAAGAAAAACAATGGTCACTGATGAATTACACATCGATTACAGTTCTAGTTGAGCTATTTTAGCGGTTTCTATTCCTATTTGGATAACAATTCCCCTAAATACCAATTAATAGATTTTATATAAACTTATAACGCTTTCTCGATATTGCAAATTCCACTTTAAGGGCTGATGCTTTCAGAGACATGAATGTCGGAAAATGATATAAAATTTATTTAATTAGTAAAACCAAATGTATCTAAAGACAATTAAATATTTATATTTTGAACAGAACATACGAAACATTTCATTAGATCCGGTTGGGGGTAAAACTGATGCGCGCTTCGTTTGTAATAACGCATGTCGGGTCCACAGAGTGGCTTTGGGAGATGGTTGTACACCAGGTCGGTCGTAGTCGCAAAGTTCCCACACGCATCATGACTGTCATGTCTAATAACTGATTGCACATAACCCTGCAAACATATCATTATACTCCTCAAACAGAACTCCTAAATTTAAAAGTTGAAATAAAACTGTAACCGTTTTAAATTTAATATTTTGATTTATATAAACCTGTAGACTGTTTAATTTATTTAATCGAAAGTCGGGCTGCCTTGATTCAGGTTTCAATTTTTCATAGTTTACGTGTTCCTTGGGTGGAAAATAAAAGGTACCGCCTTTGGGACATTCGATTCTATCTTCAACCCAGTTACCTAGAAACGAATTTATTTATTTATTATATTTAAATTGTTAAGTAATTTTGTTACTAATTTACACATATTATTTGTAACTATATCTTATTCCAATGTACACTAAGATAAACGTGTGATACATCATTCTTTTAGGCAAATGAAACTTTTAATGAACACCAAAAACACAAAAAAAATATGTATGAAAAAAATATGTATAAAACAATGTCCTAATAAGTTATTTTAAACATATTTTTATTTGAAATTTCAAGTATCATACAGTTATTTGAATTTATGGGAGTAAATAGGTGTTGGTAGTGATAAATAAATAAACAAAAATCCACCTGCAATTAAAAAATATATTATTTTTAAATAGCGCAAACTAAACAACTACAGTTAGTGTAATTACTAAAGTAAGTGAAATCAAACCCAGGAGTACTCCAGTACAGAAAACCGGACCAGGTTTCAAAGCTTTGGCTATAGCCTCAGCTCTGGTTGGAGATTTAGCTCGAGTGTTTATTGTAGTCATTGCGAAGATTTATAATGATGAAATTTTTAAATAAAAGTAAATCATGTTACAAATTGAAAAATAAAAACAATTAGCATTTAACTGTCAAAAGTGGCGGTAGACTAATAATAAGCTATAAGCTACTATTTTCATGGATACTCCTTGGATATTCTTCATATTATTCATATAATTTCCACAAGTAACTAGAACTTTTAATTCCTTGAACTTTTACTTTTAATTCCTATACAATAAGAAACTTTTACTTTTACTTTTAATTCCTATACAATAAGAACGTAGCCACCAACCACTTATAATGCAAGAATGAGTATTAATTAATTATTACCAATTTGTGAGAGAATTTAAAAACTATTATAATTTTTGACATAGGGACATTAGCGTAAAAACGAATGTTTATTGACTACTTTTATCATTGTAATATTAACCAGTTTGCCAAAACAATATTATTATAATTAAATTAACTCAAAAAACGCCATCATCTATATACCATATTTTATTATCGCTTTCATCTGTACAAGTACATGCATATAAATTTAATTTCGTTTTAACTTTCAGAGATATATAGTTATTCTATCGGTGTTTATAATATTTTACTTTCAAGCTGGGTTTTGGATGTAATAGTTGCCATCAAACATCTTCCAAATAATGCTTATGAAAAGTCAAATAAAATGTCATTTACAAATCTTACTGTACTATAATTTATAATATACAGTTTTGTTGTAAATATTGAGTTTCTGATGTTACATACTTTTAAAAATGTTAGTATTGCTAATATATAATAATTGCTTGTGTTAAAATACATAAAGTATCTTATATAATCAATGGATACAATTAAAATAATAAGATAAAACTTTTTATAAAACTTTATTCAATATCATTACAAAATATTCAAGTTGTTTCCTAAGACAATACATTATATTAGTTGATGATAGTATCTTGAAACTTCATATGATAAATTGCTTATATTTTTTTTATTAAGCTATGGCGAAGTTTATGAATAAAAAAACTTAAATTACTAAATAGTTTGATCATAAAAACTTGTGGTCGGTACTCAACAGACTTGGTTTCCAAGTGACTGCCAAAGCCGCAGGTCTAATGGCAATAGACATTACCAAAAATGATCTGTTTTCTATAGTTAAGCACATTATAAAGCTCGTATTTTGTACTATAGCTCATATCTCAATTTTGATATTATAATTTTAATTCTTTAGTTCTTTAATTTTATTCAGATCCATCTTTATAATTTTTGTTAATGTTAATGTTATAATAACCTGATAGGCATATTTAAATAATATGCCAGGATATATCTTGTGATACTCACACATTACTTGTCTATATTACCTATCTGCGTTATTGTAACACTCAACAGCATAAAAAAAAATCTAGTCTTTCTTGATACAAGAATCTGAATGGGAACTTTTTACGCATTGAAAGAATTATGGCGTGTCCATCGGTATATTAGTGATTTTTTTCGGCAGTGACTGAAGTAAAGCAGCCAATTGACTTTCCAGCGGTCCTGACTGTTGTACTATATTCTTCATATTTTTTTCAACTTGTAGCAGGTCTTGATTTATCATCTCCATGTTCTAGAGAAAAAAGGTGTTAATTAATGTTTTAGTAGGGTGTATATGGTTATAAAGTAAAACATACTTCTATCATGGATGTATATAAACGTTTATAATCTTTATCACTGTATCTAATGAAGCCACTGAGGTTTGATTCAGAATCTGATGGAGCTGAAGTCATAATTATGATACTATTTATAATTTTTTAAAATTTTTGAACTTTTATTACTTTATACCTCTAAGTATTTAATGTTTATAAGTACTAAGCATACTTTTAAATTCAAATGTCATATACTCCTAACGTTCCTGTTTGACTTTGATAATTTATAAGGTTTAATATTACAAGACTTTGAAAAAATAAAAATCATTAAAGTCTGTTTTTTACCTTACTTCTTTTCTATTATCTTAATTCAAAATTAATATATTAATAAAAAATCATATTTTTTCAGTTAAATTATTCATAAATACTGAACGAAAACATCTTGACATTGACGTCTATAGATTTAATGTCAAGTTCAATGAAATCTTCACTGTCATCTGCAATGAATAACAAACTTTACATTTCGACCAATCACCAGTGTCTTGGATCTTTTTTCTTCTTAGTGATTGGTGAGAAAAGCGTATCCTGTTCTCTCAACGTCAATGGAAATTGGGAACACGGTCTGCAGTAACAAATACGAAGATGGGGTCTAGTAAAAATATTTTCAAAATTAAATTAAGATAAAGTAGTGTTTTTTGTATAGGAATTACAAAAAAAGTGTTAGTGGCAACAGTGATTTTTCTTAAATAAATAGAGATCATACAATTTTTCTCGCCATTTTTGTATTTATTACGTGTTGTTTTTATTTGCTTTGTGACAAAATTATCGATTGTAACTGAAAAGTAAATAAAATGTTCTTCATTATCATCAACACCGACACATTCTTCATATCTGTTTCATATACTCTTATGGTGCAGGTGTTTTCTTCAGCTGGTGTACCAGTATTTCTATTATAAGATGTTCAAGCTATCAAAATTACAATTTTAGTTCCATCTAGTTTTTCCATAGATATTCTATAGCTTAAAGCAATCCCCACACTTCATATATATTTAAAAACTCATTATTTTTTGTATCATCATATATCTCTGTATCTAACATCCACTGAACAGCATCATTAGTTCAAATCTTTAAAGCAAAGTCATTTACATTATTATATATGCAATATTATTGCCATGGGATAGGAAATATCAAAACATTCCATATAAATAAATAAGAAAATTTATCAAAATCCATATTTTTTTTATTATAAAAACCATAGCTTTACAGTGTGTATAATATAATATCAAAGTAACACACATCTGTATGATAAAATTAAATTTATTCATAAGTCAACATCGAATGGTGAAAATCTCTGATAAAAGGATAGCCTCTGAGTTATCATTAATTATAATGTATGTATTTTTATTATGACATGCCGGCAATAGATATGTTTTGTTTGAATATTTGATCTATTACACATCTCTTCATTCCTTGAAATAGACTTCTTGAGGTCAATTCAATTATTTTGTCTTCATATTGTGTCACATCAATCCAAAATTGTTATGTTTCTCTGCACACAAACATATATTTTTCATTTTGATGAGCTTAAAAAACATTAATTACCCTATATTCTCATGGAAATATTCTTAATTTGAATCATTGTTAGACTGTTCAGTTCTTTGAGCAGTTGAATAGATCGCATTAGTTCGTCAGTAGGTTCGTCGGCGCCGGTCGGGCTGGCGTCGCGACGTCGCTCCGCCGACAGCCCCTGCTAGCCTCACCACCCCTGCCAGGCTGCCTCCCCCCTCATCCCACGTGACGTTCCGTTTTCGCTACTCACACCGACCACTATGATTCGTCTGCACACGTACTAGACTCCGCTTCACAAAGGAACAACTTGACTCGTGAAGCCTATTGTAGTATACTGTGGTTTATTTATATTTCAAATTATAATCATATTACGAAACTTTTAGTCGGCGATGTCTCAATAAGTTAAGTCATGTCAGAGGAACATGATGGTGATGTCATTGATAGTGAAAGAACCCTGGACAAAGAGTGTCAGACGTGCGGTGTGACTTGTGATGAAGGGAGTGCCAATAACAGTGCCACTAACAAAGAGAGTGAGACGAGCGAGGTGGAAGAGAAGGGGGACCTGTCCGAGAAGGGAAACGAACCCAGGGGCAGCATCATATGGACGGATGAGAAGACGCATCTTCGAGTGTCATGGAACTTAAAGGAAGGAACGGCCACAGACAAAGATTATGTGGCTCTTTGTTATACAGGTTAGTGACACACCATCATATTGGAATGCCTATTTGTAGTCCTATTATTGACAGTAATGTTGTGCGAATCTGAAGACAAATATGTTTATTTAATCTTGTTACGTTAAATAACGATTCATATGTGATTATTTGAGTACCTAGAGATTGCATAAAAATATATTTATATATTGTTATATTTTATGTGGAATATTGATTGCTATACTTAGTTTCCAGAAAACTCTTTAAATGTTATGTAACGATAGAATTGAAATAAGCATTCTTCCATTCTTTCCTATCGTCACAGTCATACAAAAAGGTTTGATTAAGTAGGACTTTTCATCATGATATATTGTTAATGTACATATGTTCTTGAATTATTTATTATAACAATTTACGTGGTATGTTTACTATTGTCTCGCCGTACTGCCTCTGAGACGTCTCGTCTTGTCATACGTGACCTTTATGGCGATCAGTATCATGCAGAAAATGGGACAAGTGTCATAACACATCCGAGATAAAACTTTTTTCTCGACAGTTGTATGTTTTTTCTGCTTTTATCTTCATGTTGAGTTTCATTGTATTTGGTATCGGTTAGTTTCCGTTTACAGCGCGAATATTTTTCGTCAAATCTATTAAAATAAAAATCTCCAAAATTATGATAAAATATGATTGATATTTTTGTTATGAAAATTTTATACCAACGTTCAGTAACGCTAGTAGTATAAGTTGTGTTTTATATAAATAACTAATATTACTTATTTCATTAATTTCAATGACGAATTTTGACGGTATTTTCTATCTCTAATATCATTGAAAATGTTTTCTGATAGTTATAGTACGTTTATTTATAATAACTTAATCTGAAATTTCGAAGGCGAATTATTAAAGGATACGATTTTTCATCTAATTTTTTTAAGCTTCATGCATCGAACACATCCTCACTCAATCTATATGCAAATGTGTATTTTAAAAGGCATATCGTTTAATTTTTAAAATTACTGTAAGCTAAGATTGTATTATATGTTATTAATTTAGTTTTGCTCATAAAAAAAAAGTTCGTAAGCCAAAAGTGAAAGAAAAAAACAACTCACGAGAGTAACACCCACGACGATGTAATCACGAATCCATTCTTTATAAAATATATTAATTAAAGGGAACCTGACCAGAGTGCTCGCAATAAACTTTTTATCAATGGGTTATTGCCATTACGTAAAGCGTTCAAAAAAGTGTAATCTACGCCCACATGCGATTAATTGTGCGCCCGCGCAGGCTCCCGCGCCGGCACACCGCAAATTCATAAACATTTTTATTATGTACTACGTACGACATTTTATTGACAGCTCAATATAAGTTATGTTGATTAGATTTCGTCTCAAAGTAACTCTGTAGGCTTTATACTATGTTTCATTACAAGCTGTGGAGATTTACTATAACAAATCTTTATTTAATAGATATGAATTATTTTATTTTAAAAAAGTGTGAGTATTGCGGAAACAATGCGGAATTTGCAGCCGGCGACTGTTTTATGTAACAGATTGGCGCCAGTGCTGGATCGACCCTGCCTTCCTCACCACAAGTGCGAGTGTTGTCTACTTCAATTCTTAACGTAAAAAGCATTATAATTCTTTGCAAAACCTAAACAGAGTAGTTGCGAAACAACCAAAATGTATCAACTTCCTATTTTTGTTATCGTCATTGTCTTATGGGATTATTATACGAAGATATTTGATGTAGCGGTATTTGTTTTACAAGTTATATTGTATGTTTTGTAAAAGTTAGCATTCCCATTGCTTAAACAACACCACTCTCCAGTTTCACCGGCCTCTCGCCGACCCTAAATTTGTTTCGGTGTCACGAACGCTTCGTTCCGCAAAATCGGAAAGTTCTTCGAACTTTTTAAGTAATTTGATTGTTGCGGACCCAAAATCGGCAAGGGACCAGGCGAAAGATGCCAGACTAGTTTAACATGATTTCATATGGAGGATAGCCGAGTGCAGTTGCAGGTCAGAACGGCTCGCTGGTCGTATGAATGGGTATGGCGGGTGTTCTGCGTCCCCTCGCCCCCCTCGGCCTCGCCGCTCGGTTTGTGAATGAAGTCCCCACCGAAGCGCGCGCGTGCCTCGTCCACGCTCACGGCTCAGTCGCGATTGGCACTGCGCAGCCACGCAGGCGCATGCTCTATTAAATACATTTTCGACGGATCGAAATTTTTAGTCGCGAGTATTTGTGATACAATTCCAACAGGAAAGCGTTACCGTTCCACTGGAGAGTGATTTTTAAGGGGTCCACAAGAGACCCGCGGACAGAACAGCGTTTGTCTTATTAGGTAAGCGAATAAGCGTTTTCTAGACATAAATACAAGGCTAGCCTATTTTTATATCTAGTTGGGTGACACGTAGGCTAGATCCATTGAAAAAACTACAGTGGGCTGTGTTGTAGGTGGCAGGCCCACGTTGTAACGAATATGGTTCATATAGTACGCTGTTATGTCGTCTTCTATATCGGCCAGCTTTTATTTGGCCGGTTACTGTAGGTGTCGTACTTTCACGAACTCTTGCTCTAGTTAAAATGTTATTTAATTAATCAAATGATTAGTGTTCCGTGAATAGATTTAATCATGAGCTTCGCATGTGTGCTCGCCCTAAGCGGCAGTCATGCCGCGGCCAATTTAATTTTGACAGTAAACATTTCTGATGAATATGAAACCAAGTGTTCCATTATCATAATCTCGCTGACAATATTAATTATGGTTGAAATTATTAAATACTAACTAAAAACTCATTGACTCATGACAATTAAGGCATTGGTATGTGTCAGAAAATTGTAGGGAATCGTCAGTGGTGTTAAAAAATTTGCATATTTTTAAGTGCAAAAAATGATAGCATAGATCGAGCCTGAGAATTTGAGAAACGCTTACACAAAGCTTTCGAATGGGCAGATGTTTTCAACTTATTCTTCTCGGTAAAACTTAAACGTTCTAGGCGCCCGTACAATGGGCCATTTTAAAAGGCGTAAACGGCTATCTACCTGAAATGAATTTGCAACTTTGATACAATGTACAACTATCCAGATTGTGTACTTTGAAATTGATCACGGGACCATTGTTCGTGACACCACATTAAACGCCATGCTAAATGTCTTAACACTTCATTAAA
>DVQP01001596.1:0-14976 GCA_018231745.1 Danaus eresimus
TGTGTGTGTGTGTGTGTGTGTGTGTGTGTGTGTGTGTGTGTGTGTGTGTTAGGCCACTGCTTAAGGAATGTATAAAAAATACATTTTGTAAAATACATTTATTTTTCAATTATATAAAATTAAATTATATTCTCTTTTCTTACATGTGCGAACAAATGCTAGTGAAAGAATATATTTTTGGAGTTTATTACTGTAGAAATGTATCAAGTAATGAGATCTAAGATTTTCGACAGTCTTTAAATAAAACGAATATATTTTTGGATTTACTACGCAATTTTTTATTACTTTAAAAATACCGTGATCACGGGCAGACGAGTTCATATTCTGCCCGTGATCAATTATGTAGTTCTAAAGTAATAAAAAATCGCGTAGTAAATTCGAAAATATATTAGTTTATGTATCAAGTATTTTCTTTTATGTTAATTATATTTATAATATTAACGCTGAGTTTTAACAATTACATTCCTATGAATATATTATTTAAAATAATTAATTAGTGTCGAAATAAATTATCCAGCGGCAGGTACACTAGGCATTCATTTGTCGTATGAGTGGAGTACAAATAAGTGGCCAGCAGTTTCTGCTTTTATAAGTCCGGAGACAGGAAGTAAATACAACCTTCTCTCCGACTGAGTGTCACTTGCGTACAACTCTAAATCTCAAACAATAATAGTTCTTTATTACGCAATCGAATATCCAAGCATCTAACAGATGTTAAATATTTAAAAAAAAAGTCTAAGATGACCGAGAACAACTTGTGATATAATTTTCTAAACATAATTCGTAGCATATGTGAACAATTAAATGTCCTGTATGTTAAACTTAAGACGAATATTATATCAGTTATATGAATATATATATATTATTATTAAAAGTATCGAAGTTAACATTCTGAAATATGTTTATGTTGGACACAATTGGCACATCCTATAAGAATGAACCATTGGACAGAATCACGCAAAACGCTAGCCGTTAGTTTAGTTTACTAAATATTAATCAGAAATCGTAAATTACAGCGAGTGTCTAAATATGTGGGTTAGAACGAATAATTATAATTATTGTGACACTAGATGATATACAAGCAAAGCAATTATTTAATGACTTATTATTATTGTCAGACAAAAGTAAAAATACAACTTGTATTATTTTATACGTATAGTGTTGTACATAATGCAATTTCTGCCTCCCAAAATTCGTTTTCTGATATCATACGGAACAGTTGTATCTGGCGTCATAATTCACGTTACTGTGAAGGCTAAACCTGTCTGCTAAAAATAATTGTTTCGGGGCGACGTCCTGCAGGGACTATCTACTTCGACTACATAAAACTTGTTTGTTACACCCTTCAAGGCGAACGCAGATTCTTGTCAACATTCAAATAAATTTCACTCAGCAAACATAAAACGGATATCGTTGAAGAGGGCACAATGACTTTTATTTATTAAACTAAATGCATTATTCTACTACAGTTTCCTATCATAACGATATCTAACATCTATAATAGAGCTCGGTATATAAACCTATAATGCTGTTATTGTATCCGTATTTCCCTGCTGCATTCAACCAACCTCGATGTTTCAAATTTAATTAAGTATGCTATTACTTTAGCACTTTATTACAAATGGCCTGTAATCAGTTTTTGATTTTAACAATACTATAGAGGAGAGCTTATCTCGAAAGTAAAATGATTTATTTGATTGCGCCAGCCCATATTTTATAACGGGTTCTAAACGAAAATACGGGCAACTGATGTCGGCGACATCATTATCATTCTGTTACATTAGATCCGAAACCAATTGAATTTATTGACATTATATATTGAAACTTATCAAGAATTCGCTAAAAGGCGATTAAACATTTCATAGATAACCATGATACCATAATAATAGACCAAGAAAATACCATCAGTGTCTATTTCCTTTAAAATAACGGGGACATTTATGTCGTTTCAAATTTAACCTTCATAAAAGTATGCCATTAACGATGAGCACCTGTACGTAAGACAGATACTATCTGGGGACATTACGTGATGAGCAGTCAGCAGGGTAACACGGACCTTATCTAGCGACAGTACTGAAACCAGAGACGGCACCCGCGCCTCTTGTTGCCATAACTCAACACGATAACACGTCTAGCGCCCTCAGAACTGTTAACAACAAATAACATAGATAACAGAACGGCCACCTAAACGACCGTATCTGACATTCGATAATATTTAATAATTATTTACATATACTTATCTGATTGGAGGCTGTGCGTACGCTGTCGTCGTTTTGTCGAAGTGGACAGTTCGTTCTTATTAAGTATATACTATTATATGTGTGTTCATCTTTTCAATAAATGATACTCTTTTTATCAAGATAGGTAAAATCAAATAAATACTATAAACACTCGACCATCTGTTCCGCCCTTTCAAGTGAATTCTCAATGTCATAAATAAATTTGTCAAATCGGCTGACTTAATAGCATAATTTATTCTTCCCAAGACCACATAACGAGTAAAACTGATAATAAACCAGAAAAGCCATGAGATGATAATAGCTGTCTGTAAATAATGATTCCTGATTGCTGGTCCACACCTTAGCGGGTCGCGGACCGCTAAAATATAATACCGTTGCGTGGCTGGGAAGGTTTTAGTTTGTAAGTGTAGATAATAGAAGTCTTCCTGTGTTTTGTCCACGAACAGATTCTGACCTCACCGCTCATGTATTTTATTCAGCAGAATGCAATAGGAGTCTAATTAACGCCAGCGTCTCGGACACAGCCGGCTCGGAGGATGTTCCGATTAGAGCTGTTTGCCCGTTAAGGACAAACAATCACATCTGCTACAAGTAATACGTAAGATTAAATACTTCCCAGCGTTGGTATGTCTTATAAAATATTTGTTTAAGAACAATAAGAAAAACACGTCTGTTGTCATTTATCGCTCGTGTTATATTGTTTTTGCAGGACCCTTTGTAAAATGCTTAGCATTTATGTGAATCTAAAGAGATGGCGAACCGTTAATGGCGAGCATTGGTATGTCCTGCGTACAATGTGGCAGAAAGGAGAAGGTTCTGAAAGCAAGCCCGAACTAAGTACGCGGGTGCTTGTGTCGATATGTTTTCCGATAGCTGGAACACTATTTATTCAGTGTGCAATAAATTCAAATTACCGGATTAACTACATAGTGGATAGAATCTTGCTGATAGCCGGCTGATAACGGCTATACGAGCAGTTAGTGTGTCTTAAATAACCATTTCCAAAGCATCACTAAGAAATTATTACAATTTATGGTCCAAGTTGGAATAATGTGTGTGAATATACACTATAAGCCCTTATGTATTAATCGTATACAAATGTCATATTAAATATTTATAGTTAAACTTGAAATAACTTCCATACGCTACAATTTCTTATAATCATATGCAAATATTACACGATATTTTCTAAAATTTTTAAATTATGTTATCACTTTACTAAAATTAAAAAAATATATATTTTGATGTTATTCAAATTAAAGATATATTTTTGCGATACGAATGCGCCACCCAGAATGTATAACTTTCAATAAACGTCGCATCGAATAAAACATTATTATGTGGTCTCATGAGGCTTGTATCGTTCGCGAGCTTGACGCGATATAGCGCAATGAAACCCAACACCGGGACGAATCGAATGCTGTCCTGTCGACTTTGAAATTTGTGCAATATTTCGCCCTTTTCACGCAGATATACCCAGCCCATGTCTAAACCGCCGGACGTGAAACACAATATCACCGAGTGCTCTCCATAATTTATACGTATCGCACTATCTCCAGTGCGGTTTATGTATTAGTCAGTGGGTAATATTGGATCATTGTCTATCATAAATAGACACGCACCGAAAACACAGCTTCTGAGATGTTATAGACGTTGTAACAACTAAAGACACATTCCTGCGTCGACCTAATGTAACGTTTACTTTAACTACACCTGAAACTGAAATTTGTGAAACTGAAAATTGGGAACTCATATACAAACTTTCGCTTTCAAGTCAATTGGCTAACAACCATGTATATGCTAAATATACTTTATATTAGACCTTATAGCTTTGTATTAATTAAACTTTGACATAAGTTGCAAAAATTATTACTCTGGTGTATTTTACACAAAAAATATATATTTTTTATAAAATGGTTCAGTCAATCTCTGTAGTTTTTATAAATAAACTATTTAATTTAAGCAGGTACAAACAAATGACAAATTTTGTTTTATTTATGTCTTGTTAAAAAGCAAAATTCTATTTTAGTATTGAATTTGTCTTAATGGATTAAGCATTTAAATAAAACTGAAATATTTCGGATTTACTACGCAATTTTTTATTTATTTAAAACTACATAATCCCGACGTTTCGGTTACTTTACAGTAGCCATGATCACGGGAAGACGAGTTGAGATGAGATCTGAAGGACATACTTTTTTTTAAAAAGATCACATTAAGATGATCATCTGTGTATTGCTTATTTTGATTATTATTTTTTGATAACTCCATCGTTGGCATTGAGAGGTTTTTCTAAACATAGCCGACATAGAGAACTGACATAGATACGTTGCATGGACGTTTATATTTTCATAAATAGTTCCATTTGAGACATTTTGTAAATGTTTTACTCATAGTCATACAAAGAATTATCGTCAATAGCTAAAGTTTGTAAGTCTTGCAATCTAATAAAAAAATTGATATCTAAAAATATATAATGGTCAACCGCGTGTTATATTAGTAGAGAGTAACTGGCTTTGCTCCAAAATAAAGATTACGTTAATATAACTCACCTAACTAAGAATATTGTTTTGCTGTAAAAATAATATGGGCATCTTAAAAGATGTAATGTAAACATTAGAATATGTGTTTTAATAAATATTTAGTGAATATAAGCTTAAAATTATAAACAATATATATCAAAATTGCATCAATAAAAATTTTCTTAGTGAAACTAAATTGTAAATTCAATTTTAAGTTAACTCACAGAAACAAAAATAAATGTTGTCACATAACAATGTAAACAAGTTTATTCTTTCATGTCTATATCCTCGTAGAACCAATGAGCCTACTTATATTCGTCCCACATCAGAATCTTAAAAATTTTCCGCAATTTTCAAAGAAGCCCACTCTAAGATCGAATTCTTTCAAGACATTTATGCAAAGGTCGACTAAGATAAATTAATTGGAAGTAATCATGAGCCTACGCGAAAATGATGGACTATGTTGACTGGCGAAAAATGTTCAGCATAATGACAGAAATGTGAATACTTTAATACCTAACCATTCTTACGCAGAATCTGTATATATAGGGTTATTTAATGGTAAAACTAGAAGAGTAAATGTCGTAACCCTTCACCGCCTAAAAGAGAGTCTGTCAGAGCTGCATACTCCGCCGCAACTATTCAACCTTATCGGTGAGCATATCATAGGACGCGTTTTAGATGGTTGGAAAGGAGGTATTTTTATGGCAGATGTCTGTTAAACACTTTTCGATTTGCAGATGACACTACAATTACCGAGCTACAGAGTCAGAACTGTTTGAACTTCTCTCCAGAATTATGCAAATCAGCGAAAATTATGGACTTCATATAAACAGGAGCAATACTGAACTAATGTTTATTGATCGCTGTGGGAGCACGATGCGAACCAAGGAGCTGAGTGACCTAGACGTAGTTCAAATATTGTATAAGTAAGATAATGATGGCTTCGACCAGGAGGTTATTCGAAGATCACTGATATCCAAAATGACGGTAAAGAAATTCGAGATGATTTGGAGAAACAAGGCCATCAACCGCAAAACAAATAGTTCAAACTAAAGGACAGTCGTCTTCTCGATTTTTATACTCCTCAGAAACCTGGACGTTGAAGGCCCTGGCTCGTCGCTGTATAGACCCTTTCGAAATATGGTGCTGGCGAAAAATGTTTCAAATGTTATGGACAGAGCGCCGCATAAATGAGTCTATCCTTGACAAGTTGAATATCAGGACGAGACTATTATCTGTACACAACAAACTCTCATTTTCTTCGGGCATATGGCTAGAGTTAGATCGGACAGTGTAGAGAAACTAACACTCACTTACCGCATGGAGGGGAAGAGGTGTAGGGGACATATACCTATGCGATCACAGTAAAGCTGCCTAAGGACTGTGGTGGCAAGAGCAACCCACTATGATTACGTACCTTAGCCTTGAGGAAACAACGAATCAGAAAAAAGCATGGAACATTGCTAAAAATATTCCAAAGAATATTTTTATTTTTACAGGACAAAGTGTGAGAGCATTCTAACCAATTATTTTTACTCTGTATCGAACATTAAATGGAATCAGAAATTCAAGCGCCCACATTAGGAGAGAATAAGGTTTTCAGAAGCATGAATTTGTATAAAAGAAGCCTTAAAAATGTTAGAATAATCCTGAAAGCGTAATATGGAAAGTTACCAGCGTTTCAATAATACTTAGTTAATTTCAAAATATTTAGGATTACCTTTTGTTGCTTGCTATGATAAATAAATAATAATTATAATAAAACATTATACATATACACTACTACATTCACACAATCATTTCTTTAAAGTTGCGATCAGAAAACTTGCGAAGTACTAATATTAAATTGTTTTAAATTATCAGAAGTATATTAAAATATCGCAAGCAACATGAGAAAATAACACGTTTAACAGTGTCTTATTGTACTTAGATATTCCATGATTATTAAAACGCTTTGTAAAAGGATAACTTAACATACAATGTATGAAAATCGTTCCATTACCGCTTACATTAAATTGAATTACGACACACTCTAAGTCTAGAGAGCGATATTCTGGGCATCTCTCACATTATTTATAGGCATATAATGGCATCTAATGGGCCCTATTCAATCCGCCACCTGGACATCTTTTATCATGTTTGAGTCCGCGAGAGGGCGTGACTCTCATCCCAGCTCATGAGAATATTCATAAGTCATAACACAGCAAAATGTTTCGATTCAGACGGTGATTTAATTGATACTGGGCTCGCATATCAGACGAGCACACGTACAGACAAATCGTAATTGCTCGTTAGGCCACGATATTCGATTGTTACTCGATAATGATAATAAAACTACTAAGAGAAAACACTGTGTGTATAACTTTAAGCTCAGCCCAACAATTCTTAGTGGATTTTATTTATATTATAATCAAGGATAGCAATAAATCAACTCTTTTGATATATAACAAAAGCAACATTATTTTCGTGATTCGATTCAGTTGATGATATCGGTGAAAGTGAACAACAAATAAGTACATATTCGGATTTATTTAGACCTTTCGTCGATAACGCTCGATACTCTAATTCTTTTATTTGTACAACACGACGCAAGTGCAATTTATTGATACCGTGTTCGATAACCAGTAGGTACGTCCCACGCGGGACCAAGACACAATGATCGCGCGCGCGCCGCCCAACGTTTACAAGTATCGCGCCCTTCCGAGGATATTGTGATGCGGACTATGCTAAATACAGTCCATAAATAGCTAAGGTTATGGTGTCGTAAAAACAAAGTCAAGCTGCGCGGACACCATCGCTAGCTATAAAATCCGAGTGTCATCGCGTATCCACCAACACTTTCTATTTAGTTCATTTTAGATGTGCATCGTAGAAACACATTTATATCTACTTAATATAAATACAGCTGACGTTAAGAAAATAAGACAATGATATATGATCCGAATCTTAACTAAATATTAAGTTTTATCGGAACATAAATTACTTTAAAACGAATTAAACAAATAAAAGTCATCAAATTACACGATCCTCTGTAGATTAAAAAATTATAGTTGTCCAATGTCAGAGGTCATATAGTGTTTGTAATGCGATAACGTCAACATTCCATTATATTTTATTGTAAAATTTGAATAAATAGTTTTGATTTCCGATTAATAATATTGAAAATCGATTAAGAGAATGAAGGAAGGTCAGACAGGCGCAGTATATGATGATTATATGAATACTAGTGATATCACCTACTGAGATACAACACATTAGAAAGCAACTCAAGTTATACTTTAAATTCAACCATGGTAATAAACATGCTGCGTCCATTTTAAATACACATACCGATTAAGTAGTATACGTATCAAGTATCATAGACGGGGTTTGATAATGAAAAGTATAATAATGAGATAATTATACCGACTGCTAACACAATTACACTCAGCAATATAGTCAGCAAGTTTTTACCATCCGATAGTTTCGTCGTAATCGTTATTTATTTATTAATTTATGGATAACCAACAAAACAAACATTATTTAAGCTTTTTAAACATGATCTTACAATATTCTTTGAATGTTCTTCAAATTACAGGTCATCACAACGTGTCATATTAATTATGTCAAATTACACACCATTAAATTGATCATTATCACTTTTCAAACATATCATAATCAAATCAAATCAAATATTTAAAAATTACAATGTTCGGCCAAAGTGTTATGCCAAAATTTTGAAAGAAAAAAAAGTTACGATAAAAATGATGATGACAGTAAAAAATATGTAAATAATAGAATGATAAAATCAGATACAATCAGATACAATTCTCAACAATTCACAATTAAGGTTTAATTATGAGAAATAAATCAAATAACCAATTAAAAATATTAAAAATATCAAAATTATTAGTGACAAAATGCAATACCGAAAACAATATTGTGCTATAAAAGAAAAAAAAAAACATTCAAGGATCTAGATAAATGTTAAGTCCTATAAATACTACCCGCTGTAATTTCTATGAGAGTAGTATGACCGATTGTAAAAAATCTTCTAACAGCTTTCACGATTTCTAGTTCCCAAGAGTGTTAATTTTCGCACACCTACAGATGAAACGTTCGAATTTGCAAATACGTATTGTAAAATGATGAGATAGTGCTGTACAATTATAATAGAGCCTCAGGCAGGGCTCGTTACGCGCCCTACTCTTAGCACCTTGCGGCCCTTGATACTTGACCTTCGAACTTTTGCAACTTCATCCATCTTATTAGAGTTATCTACCATTGTTATAAATCTCACAGCGATCATTGCTCTTCATTGTAAATAATTTTATACACGAACGATACTTGTTGAAGTTCAAATTTGATACCAATGCAATCAATATTTATTTCATATATTTTCAAGTAACACACCAACATAGCGAAAATGCTATTTTATCTAACATTATGAACAATATATATATTTTAAAGATAAGTGATAAGAAAGTGCTGTATGTAGTTTCTTTTTAATCCTCCTCAATTAATACGTACCTAATTTCTTTTGATAAAATAATATTAAATTATTTATAATCGTTTCAAAATATCTTACAACACAAAGAACTATTTAAAAATATACAGATAAAGCTATCCACAACCAATTACAATTACCCCATGAACAATTTGGGGATAATTGAAAAGTAAAAGCGGAACATACACAAATTACAGACACTATATCAAGTGTTAAATGGCACTTATCGACGCCAAAACGGCGAGTGATCATCATGAAAAATACACAATTTGAGGCGATAAATCAACGTCATTTAGGTCTCGCTCTCGGTAGCTATCTGAATGGTTTAGTTTTTTTATTTATTACTTATAACCGATATTTATTTGATAGACCGGTTATTAATAACTTGAATGTAAGAACACTTTTATGAAACGGTTTTGCTTTAGTGCTTTATTTTAACGAGATTCGATATCTTATATATGAGTATGTAGTGGTTTTAATTTTAAAGGAGACTATGATCACTGTGTTTTTTGTTGTATGTTAATGCAAACACGCTTTTGAATATTATCCCATCTATATAAGTATATATATCCAAACATTTATAAATAGAGATAATGCTTTAAGTTACAAATTCATTCCAGTAAGAATCTTAGAAGTTTGATTTAACGAAATTAATAATGAGTGAAATCAATATTCCTTAAAAATAAATAAGAACGTATTCACCGCCCCTTTTTTCAATAATTTAATAGTTCAAGATGTTCTAATTTGAAGCACAAAGTCAACAGTACCTTGTAAGTCTGTTGTCCGCATGTATTCTATGCGTATCGCCATTTGTATTCAATACGCATGCTCTAATACGGCGCGCGATCCATCGACAGCTGAGCAATTTATCTTAGCCGGGAATCGAAGCCCTTGCAAGCAATTGCAACAACATTTCCTCTTGCCTTGCATGACACTAAATTGCTTCTACAAACGGCAGTGAATGCAGATTGTTCCATTATTGTTTATTTGTACACGGTATATATATGAGATTTGTCTATGCTTTATACTAAGAGGTGTTCAACTTTCCGGCTTCATAAAATGTTTCTGGTGCCGATATTCAACATAAAAACAAATGCTTTACTTATTACATATAGTTTTCCCTTTAGTTTTATATGCCAAAGGTCACATTAGTAAAACATAATATTTATGTAAAAAAAAATCAAATATTATAAATAAACATTTAATAAGAAGCGTTAGATTTTCAATTTTAAACTATGATTAACATTTGCGTTGGTTTTATGACTACGAAACCTTTTCATAGTTGTTGATGAGAACATTAATATGAAAAATTGTTCGGTGCACTGCACTTGTACACTGTCATCGTAATTGATGGTAAGATTTGCGTGCAATGCAGAGAATAACTACAACAGCAATGTTGTTAATTACAGAGAGTTCAAACTAAATGAGAGTATTATTTGGAACACATTAAATTATAGTTTAATACTTTTAATTTTCAGTTACCACAAACGTTATTTTTATATATATTTTTATATTATAAATAACCCTTTTATTTGATAAATAACAATTTTATAAAATAGCTTGTAATAAGTACTATTTTTCTCTAGATTTTTGGGTGGATGTTATCAGAAAAGAGTACTCCCTAGGACTTTTTAAGGTATTATTTATTAAAAAAAATATCCACGTGAACATTTCCCAGCTTTGATAATAAGGACTTCCTTTAGCACAAAATTAGCCATTCCACGTGTTAGAGCCAAAACTAATTGATTTCCCTGACCCAATTTGGTAATGAAGAGGTATGTTCGAATATGTCTTTATATGGCCATGTCGAGAGCAAATGTTTTTTCATCCAATACTAAACAAGAGGCATTTCGTAGTTAATCGGGCGGTGACGCTAACGTCGCGGCGAAGCCTTATAAGTCAATCTGCCTTTCGCCCCCGCACAGCGTCCTAAATCGCGGTGCTTAAAACATTAAAAAAAACTATGATGATCTTACTGTAATGTAATGTAGTTGATAGCATAAAATTAATCGTACATTGAATTACCCTATCACGTACACGGCCCAAATGACGCTAGCGAAAGCATAATATATCGATTGGCTATTTTCGTCCACAGCTGAATGGGATTCGGATATTTATTTATCAGCACATTATCTTAATAGGAAGTTATGACACGGACGTCACTGTTAATGACGGAACGTTGACGGACCGAGACAAGTGCGTCACCCCGCCTCCGCAGGAATGCCTCTGACATGAGCTTGTATTGTGTAAGTGTCAATTTACGTATGCATGCTCATTACACCACAGCTTGTAACGAACCTCTGAAATATAAACGCTCTAAATAGAAGCAAATGACAAATAAATAAAACGACCGAACGATTCACACCGCTGTATTAATTCTGTTAAATTTTAGTTTTTCTTCAACCGACCCTGTTACATTCTTGCCCTCAATAATAGCAGTTTAAACAGTCATTATATATTTGATTTAAATACACAAAATGCTCATGCAAATAATAATTATAATTTAACTATTTAACAAATGCAATATGTTTCAAGTTTGCGTATTGTGTTTTAAAAAGATTTTTTTGCTTATTTAAAACAAAACAAAAAGAATTATATCTACTAAACATTTCTGTCATAAATCGTAACCTCTGCTTAGGAACCTTTGTAATATTTCAAATATATCATATTAATAATGGATTTAATGTCATTTTTAATTGATTTAATTCCATACTAGGTGTTACCCGCAATTCTGCCTACGTAAAAAAAACAATGAAAAACTTTTAATCGCTGCATGAACCCGACCTCCCACACGCGCCTGATAACGATAAATTTCTGGATTTCCATTCGCGATCGGGATAAAAGTCGTCTAAATTACGCCTTTTTACGTCAGTTACCTGCCAATCGAAGTACCTTCAAAATCGTTCCAGCCATTTCAGAAATTAGGCGGAACAAACAGACAGACAGACAAAAACTAGTAAAACAAATATTATTTTGGTGTAAGTATCGTACATATATTCCTATGCATGTAATAAAAACAGTTATTTCAATATAACAAATACTTACTTCAATTTTATTTATGTGTATAGATTAATGATTCCTTTAGTTTCTATGAAACATGTTAGCCCGAAAAAAGTCCAATGAATATTTATTATTTTACAAATTATATTATAATAATAATTTTCTAAGCAATCCAAAACTTTTTACCTCAAAATGTTATAAAAGTAAAAGCGTCCATTTCCAAAATTAGCTATTGTAACATCGTTGTTTTTTTTTATTGTAGCCCTTATACTATTTCTTTAAAGGCTGATAATTTTGTTGCTATTCTTGCAAAAGAAATACCACAACAAATTCTTTTAATGTTAAACATTTCAACACAAATAGCAGCCTACGATTTCCCTTAAATCCTAAGACAAAAGGTTAGAACCTTTGGCTTTCACAACAAACGTAGGCACCGGACATGCGTAGGCATCAACAAGTATAAATTTGACCTTATTTGCTACACGTATAAATATATTACGTATTGATAAAACTCGATATCAAATAAGATACATATCTATATATATTTGGATCAATAAATAAATTTACATTCTGGTTGCTTACAAGCAAGTATTTAAAGTAAAAAAAAAATTGGAAAAGAATATGTATAATGTAGTATATGAACGTAGAAATATAAGTTTTGTAATGGTTTATGGTTTAAATTTCAACAAAGTTACGTATTAACAAATTGTAACTGATATTAAAACCATGCTACTTTTCACTCACTTCAAGTATATCAATGAGAGGAACATTGAAATACTTGAAGCGTTCCTGATTCATACAATATCTAGATAAGTTAAAAACATATGAAGCTTTGACCCATCACGACTTTTGACCAGTGGAGAATGTGAAAAAAAAATCCATATATCAGTTGCAATTATTTATAACAAAAATATTTGAATTACTTATTTCAAGTGAGGTGAGTGCCCTTTACTTTATTCATTTTAGAAAGGCACAATATCTGTGCTCATAAGAATTTTTAACATATCAGAAAAGTCGGAAATAATTTCTGTAGCCAGATTTAACATCTTTATCAATGATTACAATAGTTGTCTCAATAACATAAAGTATAATAATTTAGTACACCATCCGGAAATCTTTAGATTAATTATATTGTAAGGAACTACGATTGTTAACTTTAAGCCCTCAAAGAACTGGGAATTTTAACCTTGCAACACCCTGAAAAAAAAATGGAAATGTCATCATAACTAGTCACGCAAACAAAAATTTTGAAGTTTTTTTCAGATTTGATCGTGATTCGTGATTGAGCTTGGCAATCAACTTCGTCACTACAAACATGATTTTTGTACATAATAGTTATATACTTAGCCCTTTTTTTATGTTCGCTCGGACGGACTATGCCTACACTTCCGACCTGCCTCCGATACCTTCTTTCCTTCCGGAGAAAACGCGTAGGTCGGACACATAAAACTCATTAAGGTCGAATTCCCCTACTCCAAACTTCCTGCGCTCCGAACTTCCTGTGCAGTCACGAAGGAAACAGCACACACAAAGTCTTTGACACATAGACTGTTTGGTAGTTACTTGATAAGTCTTGCCCATTCAAATCATATGCCCACAGCTAGTTTCTGTCACCTTACAACATACCAATCTCTTCTTCAAAGCATTCCTGAATACTACAGCATTCAATTGTAAAGTGTAAACCCGCATTAATAAGACGTTCATCTTGATGTTGGCTAAGGAACATTTATACGCTCTTTTACATACGCTACATGATAGGTAATAATCGCTTCTAATAAGCCCGCCCGAATTATTTAAACAGCTAGTTTTGTAAATTCATAAAATCTAATATAAATAATAATCTAATATATATTTTTTTCATTTTGAAAAACATTTCAAAATTTAATATGTATTTTGGTCTAATTTTTTTGGTAGATATGATATTTACGTTTAAATATACTATTTCTATATTACGAGATATTTCTTTTTGAATTCCTCTGTTTAGTCACATTAATCTTAACATATAATTAAAAAGACCTAAGAACGAATATAATTAATTGCAAAAGTATTAAGAAAATTTTGTTTTTCTGTCATAAATAACGTCTGCACCCACATTAAGTAAAAATAAAATATAATAATTTTAGATCTATTTTATTTTATAAAAAAATATATTAAACCTTGTTTTCTTGCGAAGTAAATTAGAGGTTAATTGTGACCGAATAATTGTTTTTTAACTATTATTCTTACCATTTTATATTTCCATTTATTTCCTTGACATGTTTCAAAATAAAATTAGGCTACATATTAGCGAATAGCTCAATTCATTTGTGACATTTTTATAATGTTATGTAACGTATAAAAATTAGCATCCACAGGTGTTCCAGAATCAGTCGTTCAAAGCGATCCCAATTCGCCCACCTTCTGCTCTTTGACATTTACGCCTCGCGACTGTGAACAGATGGTTGCCATGCCAACGGCTAAACATCTTGTGACCTTTCGGAGGGTCATTTCCCTGTGTTAATCTGCTTGAGGTTTTGGGTAATTATGAAGTCTTGAAGGCTATTTGAATTATGTATATGATTTTAATGTTTATAATGAACACAACATAGGAGCAGATTTACAAATTATTTGATAGTTAAAACCTAAAAATATACTTTACATTATAATTAGTTACGCAGTTACAAGATCTGTATTGTTCAACCTGCGTAACAGCCAATCTTGTCCGGGTTTCGTCACAGGAGCGCGT
>DVQP01001597.1:0-14975 GCA_018231745.1 Danaus eresimus
AATATTAAAATTATAAGAATATAGTATACGAGTAGGATTCAATCTTTATAGTTTTCTAAACAAAATATCTCGGTAATGCTCTTCAACTGATAACAATCTATATATGGAATTTTTGTTAAAAACTTAATTACGAACAGTTCCGAAATAAAAACACTTCAGCCAGTGGCAAGAATAAAAAGTGAATAGAAAAGTATAAAAATACAATATCTTCCAGAAACCAAAGCAATAAAAATAAAAGTTTATTGTGCTTCATGTCCACTGTGTTATAATTTTAATGACAATCCTTGGTTAAAGTAAAATCATTATGGATATTACTTTAATATTACCCAAAGTTTAGCGTCTACAAAATACTTTTTGGTTAATGACACTAATATTAATTAAACTTCAATAAAAATAAATGACTATTCACTTTACTTTCTATTAATGTGCTTTGTAGTTTAAATTATACGTAAACTTAATTTTTTGTGTTATATTTCTATGCCTTATTGAATGATTACAGTAAAAGACATTTCTTTTCGTATTTTAACAAAACACAATCGCCCTGGTCGTATGCTTTTCTATGAGAAACGGATAATATAGAATATAATATTCATTGTACAAGCATTTTACTATCGAAAGAGCCTCATTTCAATAGCATTAGTAGTCCTCCAGGAGGTCGGTTTATGCAAAAACTGATTAAATGGCCGACCGACCGAGAACTTTCTATTCATATAAAAATATTTTTGAAGAAATAGCCTTATAGAATTTCGAAATTTATAATAAAGCTTTATAATATAGGGAATATATATATTATTTTAAATATATTTTATAAATATCGTAAATGCGGTTCCGTTATACTGTATAAGTACATCGTTTTTATGCTTACTGCCTTTGGTGGTGCGGAACCCCTGGTTGATAGCTTTCGTAGTTCTAACTGCTGCTTTGTAAATTCTCCAATAGAAGAATAGCATCACAAACATTGGTATGTAGAAAGAACCCAGAGCTGAATACACGACGTAACCAGCATCGTTGGTGAGTTCACATGTCCAAGGACACGGAGGATTTGCAGTCCAGCCTTCTCTGTGCTCTGACTCCCCAGACTATGACAGAAAGAGGTCAAATGAAGGGGTTCACTTTTAATTAATTTGTGAAAACAGTTTCCTAAGCTGTTAGTTTTCCAAATTTTATAATAAAATTTCAAGGGCAACCATGAATCGGTAACTCTAATCAATGTTTATTATTCCTCTTTCAGTTTTCACTCACCTGTTTGTCTTTCCAACCGACTAACGGTGGAAAACAGATGACAAATGAGAGCACCCAGAGGCCGGCGATGAGTGCCTTCGCCCGTTTCCTACTCATGATGCTAGGATAGCTGACAGGCCTGGTGACCGCCACGTAGCGATCCAGCGATATAGCGCAGAGATTTAATATGGAAGCTGTGCACATCCAGACGTCTACTGCGAGCCACACCGAGCACCACACGTCTCCGAAGATCCATACCTGTTGGGTGGTATTATATGTTGATGAACACCAGGTCACTGGTACCAATCACGTTACTCACGAATGCATTTTAATAAATTAGGAGACAAAGCTTTGTTTTCATATTTATCTTGTTTTGTTGGACGTGCTATATTTATATAAAGTATGTTCACCTTTTAGGATTTATAATCCTCTGGGGTTATACAAACAAATATATTATGAGAGATTCACATCTTGTTTTGGTCTTGATAAACGAGGGTAATGTCTTCGCATGGTTATTGCAGAGTAATCGAAACATTAAGTATGAATGAAAATTTACGCTTGAAAAACCGTGACAAGTCGGGAACTTCATAAATTATGTAATAAAAACCGTTACGTTATTTATTATAACAACCGTTAGTTATTATAACATATTTCTTAATATATAAACGTTGAAATATAATTCTAATCAACGTATATAATGTTGTCGAAATTTACACGTAATGTCTGTTCGGTGTTCATCTGACATAAACAATTCAAGCAAAAACCTGTAACAAAGTTATGTAAGAGTATGTCAAATATATGAAGCTGGAGCAAACGTTCAATCAGGAACACCGCTACTATTTGCTACGACACTCGAAATCATTTGTAATTCACTTATATATGTACGTTTCATGTATGTTATTTGTCTATTTATATTTATAAAATAGTATCCACGTGTACAATCTTATTTAATAATTATTGTATACACTTACTCTAATGAAGGCAAAGGATACAAAAAATTTCATTTTCGCTACTTAAAAATTATGCGTGTCCTTAATATGTACTTAAAATTTTATTTCATATATTTATAAACTATATTTTTAAATATGAGGGATGAAATCCAATAGTAAGCGCCCGGTCGGTAACGACAGATGGTGCTCAGATTAAATTCAATTAGAGTTATAATAATAATGAATATTGTTAGGGTGGGCCGCTTTCAGCGAACTGCCATGAAATACAGGAGATATTCCAAATAACGTTAGAGGTAACCGGCATCTCTCGTAACCGGAAATTAGAATTAGAAGATATGGAAAAAAATTATTGACTCGAGTCAGGGCACGTGAGCTTAGTTGTAGCTGTAGTAAGTCAACTAGAACCCAATAATCCATAGGTTACAGGTTTGAAATCTGTTGAAGGATTTTGTATTTTATATTGACTTATTTAGAATTTAAGTCAAATATTATTTCAGCATTGTTTTAATGTAGAAACTATTATATCACGAAACAAAAATATATGCCATATTTATCACTTAGAGGTTGACTTGTGACTGCGTTAACGTTCCTTTGTATTGTCCGAGTCAAAGACGACGAGTGTATCGGTACTTCTATAAATAGATTTATACATTCCCTGATGTACGTGGATATGTTTCAGTAAGTCTCAGGATTTATTGGGATATAGTTCCAGTTTAAATGGAATCTGTAGTTTAAGCGCTCTCTTGTCGGATTAAATGCTGTGAGTGCTTTTATAAACCATCAAGTCCACACTAGGCCTTTTATTAAAGAAAAAATCAACAATAAAGAGAAGACGGAAAGACATAACTTATATTTGAACCGTCGGCATGCGTGTGGATAATGAAAATAATTTAGGAACATTTCACAAAAAACCTATAAACATTATATAACGAGTTCTCTTTTAATAATTTCTAATTCCAATTCCTCGGATATCTACTATTGATACATGTTTATTCTATTTAATATAAAAATCATAATGGCTTAACCTATTTTGTTATCACCGATATTGAGATGATAGCTGTCGTTAGGACAGTTGTCCGGCAACTGTTGTTTAATAATAAAACATAGATTTAAAGAATATTACACAACACGGCTAGATGAGTTACATGATGTAAAATAATAAATGATCTCGATTACCGACACTTGCGTAGTATTACCCCGTGGTTATTTATTCGTGGCCAAATGAACAATTCTATATTGGATGGAATAACGTTTGTTTGTGAGAGCCGTAATAAAATAATGGCTGCTCCGAACGTATGGCTAGATAAATGTGGCTTGAAACGTATTGTGATGAACACTATGATCAGATTTATCGATGAAGTTGTATATGTTTAATTTAAGAATTTTATATAATGAATAATAAATGTGTATTCAAGATAACAACAATTAATATCGGCAACGAGATATAAAGAAAGCCGATTTGTGGCTAAATATTGTTAACAAACGTACGAAGGAAGAAAGAGTTTTTCTGTATTTAAATTTTTTTCTCGACTCGTATTCAAAAACGTTGTAATTGAATTTAAAACTTGCTTCTATTTATTTTGACAACGAAACATTTTTTTTTACCAAATGGAATTGTACCATCAGTTTCCATCGAATACTAAATATGATCATCAGTTTGTTTCCTGTTCATATCTAAGACTATCATTAGATTAAGTTTGATGTAGATAATTATTTAACTTTTAACTACAAGCAAAATCAAATATACACTGAAAATGATCAATTGATTATTATTAAATAAAAACTACAAATATGTTCTGTGTGTAGCTTTTATTTTATATAATTCTAACTAGTAATGTAGACTTCCAAAAATTGAATCCTATTGAATTTTATTGAATCCTTTACATCATTACAAAACGGTACCAGCATGTAAATTATGCAAAAAACTTATAATGAGCTATTTATACCAAATACGAGTTCTCAAAAGTTCTATCGTGTTATTAACAGAGAAATTTCAAAATCTATTTAACAGAGCGCAGCAAAGAACTAATTTAAGCTTGCTGTTGTTTGTACTTCGAAAACATTAATAAAGATCTGACTTGTACGAGATTCTTTGTTCTTGTTGAAGAAAATAAATAAGGATGTGAGATCTACGTTTTTAGAATGGATTGGATTCAAAATTTTCAATGAAGCCTTCGAGAACTTAATCGAACTTTTATTAAACAAATATAATGTATGCCTCATATACATTTTATTAAGATAACTTAAATCTAATCTATGATTACTTGAATGTAAATCAATAATATTATCCATAGATTATCACAAAACTTAATATAAACTAGAAGGAAATTATGAAACAAATTGTAATCACGCTAACTTGTTAGACACGAGTGTAATCTCTTTGTAAGTCTTACTCTGTGTCCTTTGAATGGAAGCCACGGATGGCTAATGGAGGGAAGACCGATGAATGGCTGGAGTTAAGCTTTTAACTGAACACTACACAGTTTAATATAACAACGTTATATTTATAGCAGTCTTGTTTAACAGCTCGCTACAAAATTTCCACGAACGTGAGCAGCTAATTGCTTGCGTAAAAATGTTAATAATAAATATGTGGTCAATAATGTTGGTTTACTATAATTATTTAAAGTGAATTTGAAAATTTATGTACTCGAATTGACGGAAACTGTAAGTCTACCAGGTCTCTGAATCATGAGAGAACAATACACTATAGTATAGACTAGACTGGACTAGATTTAGAATCTATAGTCTGTACCAATGTTCTATAAGGATTAGAGTTCTAAAACAAAACTCAAAGCTGAACTTTCAGCCTGATATAACTGGTAAAGGAAGTTAAGTATATGATGTCTTCAAAACCAATTGAGTGCCGACTCTTTATCATAACCGGGATAGCAACTGGGATATTGTATGACAGAAGTCAAAGACTCAAATCTTGGACGTGTCGAGAAATATTCCATTTTATATACAGTTTGATTACATTTATATAATTAATTTAATTAAATGTGGAACAATATTTAAAAAAAAAAAACTAATATATTTTCGGATTTACTAAGCGATTTTTTATTATTTTAAAACTATCCCGACGTTTTGGTTATTTTACAGCAACCGTGATCACGGGCAGACGAGATGTGAATGTCTGTCAGTTGGTCCTGTTTTTAAAATTTTTTTTTCTTGGTACTTCATGTATTTTATTTAATTTCCTTTAATGAGATTTTAATTTCCTTTATATATTGCTTTAATCACAGTTGCCACATTTAAGTGAAAATTTTTATCGCTACCTCAGTATCATACATCGCTTGACACTAAATCTAAAATTACGCATGTGAAAACAGTGTTAAAAATTTTAGAGCAGTTTTCCAATCTCGAAAAGGTTTTTGCCGATTCTTGTGAAATGTGACCACTGACAGCGACATAAAGTTGAGATTTGAATGAAAGGAGTTATCCGGTATAATGGTCGCAGCTGTGAGACAGGAAAGTGTTTAATTGCACGAATGATGCTCCTGAAAATGTTCAAATGTTAGAAACGTTAAAGCCAAAAACCCACCGTTTGAGACCTTTTCCAACTAACGCTTCTCGACAAGGAGGACCGTCTGAAGCATAGTAAATATTGACTTTCAACAGCATAAAAACACAAGAGTCTTATTTAATTCATAGATTCTCAAATTTAAACATTTTGCCTCCTAGCTGATATAAACTGTGTAAGGACGTTTTGTGTATGCAGATTATTGTACCAAAAAAAATCTATTTTCACAAAACTGCAAATTTCGTTAAGACCAAACTTTTGATAACAAAAATGAAACAATTTTGTTTAAAATCCTATAATATTTTTTTGTATTAAATTAGGTTGAAACTTATTATTTCATAAATTAATTTGTACTTAGACAGGTCTTAGGAGCATCAAACTAAAAAACTTGATCCATTTCAACCAAATAATGTTATGTTATAAAGGATATTTATTTATTAGGAAGGTTAAATACGAGTATTATATAATACAGAAAAGTCAGAATAATCCCGTAACATCACAAAATATGGAACGTTGTCTTCTAAGATCTAAATTTTGTTTTGACTGAATTTTTTATTGGTCCTATAAAGAATGTCTAGTCTGTAGGTGAGTTCTTTATGTAACTTACCTTGAAGACTTCGCGTGTCGCTGAGAAGGGTAGCACGGCGACTCCAACCAATAAGTCAGCGACTGCCAATGAAACTATGAACAGATTGGTCACGCTTCGGAGTTTGGACGAACACAGCACGGCGGCTATCACGAGGCAGTTACCTACAAATTGACAGGAATAAGGATCATTTCTGTGACACTGAACGTTTGATACTGAGCAATAACCGTTACTTGCTAATGTCAATTATATTGAAGACAATCCCACACACTAAAGACAATCCCACACTACTCGATAGCTAATTGCTTTGATAACTTTACAACTATTGATTACTCAATCCGTATATCCTTGGATGTTAATTACAATTTGCAGTAATTCAAGTGCAATATAGGAGATAACCTATTTAAAATTAACACAAGTGAGCGGAGGAACGTCATTGGTTGGGTGTATTGTTAATACCAGTTTGTTTTGGAGCCGAAAAAAAATATCTGACATATTAAAGAAATATAATAACATAGCTATATTAAAGCAATCAAGTAGGCTCTAAAGTTCCATGCTACTAAAATTACACAGTTATCCTAGACAATCCGGCTGACTTTAGGTGCATATAACTAGATTCAGTGTGCCCACACACCTCGTTGTCCATAACTAAGTTTAATTTATGACACGAAGAAAAATCATTTTTCACATAATAAAGATAATGAAGGAATGAAAATTCTTTTAAAATAATTAAAGGTGTCTGTGCATTTAATCTAAAAATTAATAGATATTATTAAACGAACCCCTCTGGATGCAACCTGCCTATAAAATTTTACTTTTACTAAACCTATCTTCTTACTTTTAACCTGTTATTCAATGTTGTATTAGAAAATATACTTTTATTGATGTTCTGATGTCTGACGTGTCACAAAAATCTTTATCAGGATTAGATTAAACCTAATAAGTTACTTAATAGGTTGAGAATAAAGGAAGTTTTTGCACTTGTATTTATTGCAGTGAAATTACAAATTCTCATATACTACATTTATTATCCTATTGTCTAATGTCCGAGAAGAATTGATTCAGGTATATGATATTTCCTAGCAAATACATATTCTTTTTATCATGTCCAGAACAATTGCGTGTTGTTTCATTTAGTTTTTTCACCAGCAATAATTGTGCTTACTTTGTCATTGAACAGACTGTATTTTCCTAAACAAAGTATTAGTTTGCTTTGAACAAATACTAGCTTTATGTACTACAAGTAATACTTTAGAATGTATTCTAATTATATTTATTAAAATCTATGCCGTGGAAATGAAAAGTTTTATGTAAAATATGTTTTTAACCAGCAAACAATTACTTGTAAATTATTAGTACCATGAATTTGTTTTAAATTTTTTCTAAGACCACATAAACAATATAAAGTCATTTAAGAATTCTTAAAGTGTTGAAAAGATAAGATTACTTTTTTTAACGATTTTAAATTACTCATTATAAATGCGTGACGATTTTCTGTATCTAATTTGACAGACTTTATAATGTTCAGTTAACAAGCTGTTAATACGAAGACCAAAAGCTAGTTAAAGCAATTAACTGTTAACTCCAGAGTCTTAATTAGTTTATATTAAGCTTCGAGTGAAGGAAGAAAGAAAATTGTAAAAGTTGAAGTGAGTCTACTTAGATTCTTGACTTTCTTGGTATATTTAAAATGTATTTTTGCTTAATACTTGAATAAATAATAATTTATTAGTATAATAATAATTAATTTTCCAGATTTTAGTAAAGGTTACTGTGAACACACAATAAGTACATGCTGTGTGGAACACACGACTCGGCCGTGACAAGAATTGTTTCTTTACAAACAAAGAAATCTAAAATAAATAACGCAATAGAAATTTTTTTGAGTAGTAAAATATAACTATATACTTATTCTTAATTAAGTGATTATACAAAAAAAAATCTTGTAGTAAAATCGATAAAATCATTTCTTTTGAACGATTTAGATTTCTTTATATCTTATAAATATTGTCATAATATTTTGAATGCATGGCATCAGAATTAACGAATGTTAGTCGAATGAGAAAATTTCTAAATTATGAAAGACGTTCTCGATGTTGACGAAAAAGTAAATAATGTCGAGTTATCCATTAAATCCCCTTAAGTTTATTTGAATACGTAAAAACAAATTAATTTTGAACAGTCAGTTCCAATTTCCAATCATGAATTATTCAATATTGATCTAAAATTTAATAATTTTTTTGCTAACTACGAAGCTCGCTGGTTAATTTGACTATTTCATAAAAAGTACTAATAAAATTAAGAGGTCGCCGGATATCCCCAGGAGAAAGTAACTCAATAAGAATTCATAAAGTAATGAGTATTGTATGTATTCATTTATAAATAGTTTTGTCACTGTAGCTTAGCCTTTGAGGCTCATTAATGTACACTGGGAAAATTTCAGAAACAGTACAATATGATTCAACAGTATAATCTTGGAGGACTTAAGAAATAACAACTCGTAACGCCCCGTATGTAGTGTGACAATGAAAACTTTTAGCTCCTATAAGTGAAGACATGTAATAATGTTATTGGGCTTAAAGGGAAAGTGGGATTAGGTTCTGGCACTCCCACACTTCGTATGAAACGCAGCTGTGGTAACAATTTGAATGTGAGAAATTTGCATTTAGAAGCGTCCATATGCTTACCTATACAGATGATTGTTATCACACTATTGATATTTAGTATTTTTTATAACTTAGAATGTACTATAAATAGATCTATTAAACAGTTTTTTTGTAAATTACCAAAAGGTTTGTATGTATCCTTCAGTAATTTGTTTGTAAATTGTATTTTTGTAACTCAATAATTCTGTCCCATCTGAGGAGATAACACTCGATTGTAGCGACTGGGGAAAATCTAATGAGTGCTCATCGAGTTGACTAGAAAACAAAATTGTATGATAAAAATTTATAGACTTGTACTCCACTTGATCATTTCTCAGCTCACTCAGCTATTCATCAGGTTGCTTCGTAAGTATATAAAAACAATTATATATAATTTTGTGTTGGATTTTATAAACAAATCCTCTTGATAAAGCCGTAATATTGGAATCATATAAAATACTGTAATTTTTTTATAGTAAAAATTCACTTATTTTGGTGCATATTAAAATATTAACAAATTTGATATCTTACTTATATTTCGTTTGTATTAAAAATGTTTATCTTTTATTACTTCCATGCCTGTCTAAGGACCTTTCTTTTTATAAACTACTTTTGTGTACGTAACATATTTACATGAAGATTTAGAAGTAAAGCAAATAAGATTTTCAAAACACAAATTGAGACACGTATGTATGTAGAAAAGTAAAGCCAATAATGCTGAGCAAGACACAATCGACGTACTCAGCTAGGAGTAACCGAATCGAGAAAAGGTAATAACAAAGACCTTATTGAATAATATAGCAAGGGAAGCTATGGCAGCGGATACCATTACCGTTTCAATTGTATTGTTCATTTTTAAAATAGGCTGTACCGTTTGGTTTTATTTTGTATCATTAAAACCGCCTGGGTGCTGACTTTTTACTATCACGATCTTTTAAAATGAGTTTTTTTTATTTGGTTAAGATTACACAATTCAATGCCTACTAAATGTAGAACTGTGTCATGATAACTTAATTAACTAACTAACTTAATAAACGATTATAATACAGGATCCATTCCGTAACGTATATTTGACTACATTTATTGTACCTACTTAAGTCACAAAATGCAGTTTTTTATGTTTAAAATTTGAACTTGTATTAAACATTCGTTATATATATCAGTACATTCTTAATAACTTTACTTGATAAGTCATCCAACAAACAATGCTTTTATTTCCTCAAAACGAATATAAATAAATCGCTAATAATGAGATCTATTAGCGTTAGACCGTTAGCGCATTCTGCCGGCATCCAGAGCGGTACGCCAGAAAATTAAGAAATCGATGGCGGTAGGTGATAAATAACAGGACCAACTGACAGACACTCACATCTCATCTGCCCGTGATCACAGTTGCTGACAAGTAACCGAAACGTCAGGATTATGTAGTTTTTAAAAGTATTAAAATTCCTGTAGTAAATACCAAAAATATTAGTTTTATTTATTGAACGATTAAATTATAGAGAAAAATTCAAAAATAACGCGATTCAAGAGTTAAACATAAGTGAAATTAAATGTCACGTGACAAATATTAGTTGAAATAGTTCAGCTCTAAATCCTTGTCATATCTGGTCGTTTAATATGCATGGAACTGTCAAAAGTTCTTGCGTACCAAAACTTTTTGTTAAGCTAGCTTCCAGCCCTGGGAGAGATCTCTGAAATACATGGACGATAATGAAAAGGATCATGGTATCGGAGTTTCAGGTATTAGGAAACAATACATTTCACATTCGGTGATCATGTCGGTTCTCCACGTGATTTTTATATTAAATTTAAATGAAATAGGAAAAAAACTCTCCCCACAATGTAATCTAAGTATTTTTTGGAATTAATTCTTCTCATATATCTTTGCCATAACGAAATTCAATAAACTTTTCGTTGGACTAATTTAAAAACAAATGCTAGAAAAATAAAATAATCAAAAACAACTAACACGAAAATCTTTAATTAACATGAAATAATTACATATACTTTGTTTGCCAAAGATCGTACAAAGTGGAAGAGTTTAAGAAGGAAGGCAGACCCTGGCTAAAGCTGGGCTAATTGCCAGGAAGAAGAAGAATTACATATACTTTGTTTTAGTCTGCTCCGGTAAGTTGGCAAAGAAAACAGCCGATAGAATAGAAACTCTTATTTATTTCAAATCAATAACAAATGAAATGTTATGAAATGAGGAAAAAACTTTCTTGAATTATGTTAATGTCCATGCTATGCCATACAATATAGAGTTTTACGAATGGTATTTTATTTTACATACCATTACTAAATATCGAAACAATGACACTTAAATGAAATACTAAACAATGGATATAAGGAAATATCTAATATATAAGATGATTTAGAGAAAATAAAAATTCATATTAAATCCAATAAAAATTTAATACTAGGATCGGAAAATAAGCGTTAAGTTTCAACTCATGTACAATAAGTAGGTAATAATGTTAATTGAATTAAATGTAATGGTTTTCGGGTAATAAAAACGCGTTATTATCAAAAAAACCTTGGTTTCATTAAAGCGAGTACTAGCGAAGATCTTAAATATTGAATTAATTTAATTAATTAATTGAATTTATTAAATTGAATTAGTGATAGTAACGAAAGGAAAATCTTTGATGTCATTAAATATTTTGTTATATAAATATTGGTAGAGGAAGCTTTGGAATTTCATTCAAATAAAACTTAATATAATATTACGTCTCTTTGTCATTATGAAAAGTATTTTATAATGTCTATGTATATATTACTCCCGTTAGACATCATTTCATCCGCGTCACTGGATAAGTCTCGCAAGGGTTCGATTTAGAAAACGAAAATAGATTTTGTCACTTTAAAATAAATACGACAAAGTACTTATTTTTATATTATAATTATTATAAACAACAAAATGTTCAACGTTAAAAACTATTACAATCATAGGTTAATGGGGAACAGTTAAAAATTGAAGTTGCAAGGGATATAAAAAAAGGTGACTATGTTTTGTCAGTGTAATTACTTAAAATTTTCGTATTTCTATGTCATTTTTAAATTATAGAACATAGTTTTTAATAGAGGAGATATAAGGCTATGTTCATACGAATGTCACCTGAGCGTGCAAGGTTATTCACTTATTAGTTTCGTTTCAGTTTACACTACACAGGTGTTACAAAGGAACTGTGGATGAAATATTTTTGCATGACGCCACCGAGTGCTTTATTTATCCTTTCCATATTATTGTACATTGGCTTTTATTAATTATAAATTAAATTTAACAGATTTTGTCTTTGAAATTAATGGTTACAAAGATGAATTGTCTGTTTATTAAAATATAAATCTATAAGAGGAATAATTAACACAGTTAAAGTTAGAAATATAAAAAAATGACAATAATATTATGAATGGTATATAAAATTATAATATTTTTTTATAATTAGCACAAAAGGTGAAGAGTGTCGAGGAGTGAAGTTAGGCGAGATCTCAATCATAAATGTAATAAAATATAACCTTTCTATTGTGGATTTATTCAATTTGAAGCCGACAAACAAATGTAATCTGCTAATGGAAACTCACTGACACCTACAAATGTATACCGCTCCCTCTCTGAAGCATACAAACTATTTTATGCTGAAATCTCAGGACAGCAGAAAGGAAGCTCGTTATATTGTTGAGGTTTATTTGATTAGTGTAACAAGACAGAATAATTTATTGCTATCGATAGTAAAAACTCGATTCCCAAGCGACCTATAAAAGAATCACTGAAGTCTGTAAAACTGCAATTTCAATTTGTCGGAGGAATCTATTTTTATGAGAGAATCGTTTAAATCCTATACAATCAGCAGTCTCGTTTGAAGTTGCCAGATTTTTTTTGGCATTATGTTATAATTTCAGCTTCGTATATATTATGAACGGTTTTCGTGAGTGAGAGGCGTGCAACGTTTCTCATCTTGTATTCTAAATAGTTTAAATAATGTCTTTTTTGTAAGTTAGTAGCTGGTTTTAAAATCTGTCATGTAAAATGGTTTCAAATGGTATTAATTTACTCAGTGTAATGTCTTTAGTAAATGAGTTTATAGCTGTTTATTACGAGTGACATTTATTGCACTTGTGTGATTGCATTTCATGTAATGGTATGCCCCTGCGCAGTCTTGCATATGACTTAGTTTCCGGTCTAAAACCTTGCGGTACGAGCCTTTTAAGCAGATTGAAAATGTATCTCTTTGAAGACGTGCTGTGTTATAATATATAGGGATTATTTGACACAGTTCCATCGTCTTTGTTTCACATTTGCTTTCTTTTTTGCATAAAATATCAAATACGGGTGCATGACATATATTAAAAATCATTAAATGACGTGTGACGCCAACTTTTTTTTGAAAATAATTACAGGGGCAGGATTTACCTAAAAATATTTTTAATTAGGTTAACAGTCCTGCACGGAGTTTACATTATTTATTTTTTTTATTAAAATAGCGCAATGGACGTTATTGTGGATAAATTATTCCACAACTTGCAGCAAGGAAGTAAGTCTCTTGATGTATATTTTCTCCATCTAGTTATTACACCATTAAAAGCTTGTGATTGACATAGGCCCTTCAAGTATACCCTATCTCCCTCCGTTATTCTGATCAACCGTCAGTTTAATTTAACGATGTTTCACCTGTTATCACCAGGAGGTAATTATTAATGTTTCACCTGCTATGACTAGGACGTCTATGAGAGCTAGCACGGCTAAGCTGGCGACGCTGACCGGCTCGTCCCAGTCTACGTCCTCAAGCAGCGCCGCACAAGCCGTTACGTTTAACGAGCGCATGTTACGCGCAACGCACGTGACGCGAGCGTCGCGGGCCGCATCGCCACCTCTATGACGTCATTTGAGAAGTACACGGCATCTGAAAATAGAATTTAATCTCAGTTTGATATGTGAGAATGATTTCAGAATGGCGTTTACGAAATTTTATTTCTATCCTGATTAAAATATGTTTTTATCGGTACAGGAAATATTTATTATATGAGAGTCGTCATTATTTTCATTTCTTTTATATTAATGTTCAATAATGGTGTTTGTGTAGAGATCGTGATTAGCTTCCTTTATTCGTTTGCTTAGTTGGTTGCATGTTGGACTTGATCATGAGATATTTATAATAAATCATTTCCTTTGACCCACTTTTATAAATAAAGATATATTATTTTTGTTTGAGGCCTTTAATAATAGCCTTTCGTATGTTTGTATTAGATAGGCAACCAACTTGTTTCTGTGTATTTATGTTGTCTAATTTGTTAAAGTTTAGTATTTTCTTATAATTCGTATTGATTACTTCGCACAATAATAATTTATTTATTACTTTTAAATAATCTTTAGGTGGTATTATTCATGTATTTCAGGATAATAGTCAGTATATGTGCGTATATATTTATATATTTATTGATACCTACATAACAATTTCTAATTTTGTTTCCTCTATCAAAATTGCTTTTGGCTGAGATTTCTATTAAGTGATAAGTTACCTTTTGTGCATTGCATTTCTTTTTTAATACTGAATTTATAACTATTTTATGTTAGGTACATAATATAAAAGAAAAATTTTGTACAAACAAAATTCCAAAGCAGTTAGGGTTCCGCAAGTAAGATGGTCTATGACGAGTATTAACGACCTATACTAGACGGAAGCATCTGACATTCTAACAAACTAAATATTACATACCCTTTGTTGTATGCTACCGACCTTTCTCCGCCTTTTAACAAGTATATTAATGTCTTTAAAGCTTCTGTTATTATAATGTCTAGTAAAAATTTGCCGAATAGATAACTATTGTCAGACAAATTTGCATATTTTACTCTTTTTAGCATTCTTAAGCATTAATGTTACAAAAGTTATAATCTAACATAAATATATACTTGTTATTATATTTTTATTCAAATAAATTTTGGTTCTCTCATTTGTAGCTTACGAAAACCGATATTGATAGTTACAACTTCATAGTAACTGAGATATGTCCTATAAGTTACTTTCTGTCCCAGAACTACCTCCTGCCAC